>CATIWQ010027035.1:0-10014 GCA_949673415.1 Euphorbia schlechtendalii
CAATGCAACTACCAAAATGATAGTTTTGTCCGAAACAAAGCAAAACACAAACATGAAAGTGTCATAATTGCTCATTCAAACCCAACTGTCCTCAGACCCTTCACTCCTTAAATTCATCTCCTCCACTTTATCCTCTCTCCAAAAAAATACCCAATTTTCCAAATTCCATTTCAAAAATGAAATCTATAGCTCTCCTCTTTCCGGCTCTTCTGCTTCTCTCCGGGTCTCCAACATTTGCAACCCGGCCTGAACCCGACTCATCAAAAGGCAAACCCGCAAGCCCCAAAGGTGGTGGAAACAGTGGAAACGATGCTGGGATGGGCGGGTACTTCGGTCCAGGATCCGGATTCGGAATACCCGGATTTGGAAATGACTGGGGAAATGGGATCATAGGTGGCGGGTATGGAGCTGGATATGGAGGTCCGACTGGAGGATCCTCAAAAGGTGGTACTGTAAGGCCTACGACTGTGTGCAAAGAGAAAGGACCATGTTTCAAAAAGAAGCTTCGGTGTCCAGCCAAGTGTTTCACCTCCTATAGCCGGTCAGGGAAGGGGTACGGCGGTGGAGGTGGCGGTGGTGGATGCACCATCGACTGCAAGAAGAAGTGTATTGCTTATTGTTAGTGTTAGGTATAAAATCGGGTTCGTGCCAGCCGGTAGCCGGTAATATTGCAAGTTTTAGTTCCAGTGAGTGATCCATCCATCCTTGTACTTTTTTTAGTCTCTCTCTACTATTTATGTACGCATAAAAAAATTTATTATTTTTAATTACATGGTATGAGTTTTTCTTAAAATGAGTTTTTAAAAGTAATAATTGAGGATAAATTTGTTGCATGATGATAACCTCTATGCTTTGTTTGGGAAGTAGAATTTAAGGGAAATGTAAAGGAGGGAAGTCTTTCCCGTGCTTGGGAAGACGAATTCACAAAAAATGGACTGTAAATGGATGGAGCAGGCTCCCTTCATTTACGGTCATTGTCCTCAAATTTCATCCCACCAATTTGGTGGGATGAGAGGGGATAATGGTGTTAAATTACACCTTTGGTTCTGTTATTTAACTTTATCTTTAAATGCAAGGATATTCATATAATTTCACATTTATTTTACTTTAAAAAACATACCTTCTTCTCAAACATAATAATATATCATTCTTTATGTTTCCATCAAATACCATCCTTTAAAATACCATCCCCTCATTTCCCTTCCTTTATAATTCTTACAAAACTTCCTCCCAATCAGGACCTTATATTGAATGTGAATGTAGATATGTATGTATGTACACAGTTTTGCTCTACGTAGTATATTTTTTTGGATTTTAATCTTTATATGCTAGTTGCATGATGCAATCCGATGTGAGTCCTCTCATACTATATTTAAACAAGATACACCATCTTTACATTATTAATGTTCCTTTCCATCTTTTGAGAATTGTATCGTGTTAGCCAACTGAATGCCTCTAGATATGTTGATAGATTCGGTTAGCTTATACATTGTGAAAAACACATCAGCGACCATCCTAAATTTTAATCATTACTTTTACAAGAGTTGTTAATTTTCCTTTCTTGAGAAAAATAAGTTGTGAACTGATCTGAAATGAGAGCTTAATAAAGCTGGGATAAGAAAAGAATAAAGATTAATGTACTTGTTTAAAAATTGCTAGCGAACATGGACAACTCTTGTTCTCAATAAAGTGGTCATATTTATGATACCTGTACTCTCACCTGCTGCCTTTATTACGTCCATAATCTTTACACCTGTCGAATAAATGAGTTGGGTCAGATTCGGATCGGACTAAATCAAATTTTGTATAAAAATTATTGATCCAAGCTCAGTTTGATCCACATTTTAAAAACTCGCATCGAACTTGTAAAGTTATTCTCAAATCTGGTCCACAATCCATAATAAATTTTTAAAAAAGTTTTATTTTAAATATATATAAAAAAGAAATAATTTAGATAGTTACATATAAATCGTACATAAATTACAATTTTATTAGATTGTTCAATTTTTTTATATGAATTATAGAATTTGATTTAAAAGCTCTATAAGTGTAAATATAAAAGTTCAAAGTAGTTATTAAACATAATGCATAAATATATATTTTTCTATATATAATATCAATCGACCGGGTTCAGATTAGATTTGGGTATTATATATAAACTAAACCCGACCTATAAAATATTGGGCTTTAATGGGTTTGGGTTCAGGCTGGGATTTTTAAAAAGATACGTGTCCAAACCCGATTTATAAAAGTAGACTCGGACCGTACTAGGCGGGTACCCCAGACCATGAACATGTCTAATTATCATTATCATATGACAATAAATTAGGAAAAATGTTTTCGTAATGGGAATGGAATTAACATTCACCGAGGATCATGTTTTAAAAAAATATGTAAAACTACACACTTACATTTAATATAAAGAAAAAACACCACTTCACTTCACGTGACTCCAACTTGCATCATTTGTCACGATAGCTAATTTCATGACTTGCAAGTTTTTCTTTTTGTTTTATTTTATCATGCATTTATCAAATTACATTTTTAACCTCTGACAAGACATGTAAACAGGTAAACGAGTCTTATTTGGTGAGGCTTAGTTACAAATATATGTCGGGCGGGCTACATGCTTTGTATTGAACTAAAAAAGTCAATGAATAGAACCACACGTATATATAACATTCCAAATAGGCAAATAGTATGACCAGAACTTATAGAAGCTTTCAATACCAAGTACCAACCAAATTCCTGCAACCAAATTATATATTCTAACAACACAAGAATGTTAAAGATATAATAAAAGAAATTCACAAGGTAACTGTCGCTTAACCTATTGTTTATGTTGAGTATATGAAGTACAAACTAAAGCATTTACAAGAAGAAAACTCATTCATACAAACAATGAAACAAAAGAAGTAATGAAATCGTTTGAACAATACTCGAGCCCTATCCGAAACTTTTCAGTGGTAAAGGGCTAAACCCGATAATAAGTTATAGCGTAGAATATCGCTCCTCCACATACATGAATTTTCTTATATCGCAGCTCGCATTGCTCCTCTAGCAGCGTCTCGCTTCATCTCAGCAGCTTTACCACTTCCACGGAAATACATGTATACTTGCTGCATACGAAATAAAGGCATTAAAAGGTATTAAAAAGTGTCGTAAATACTTCATTAGGAAAACGAAGGGGAAAAAACGCACCTGAAGAACCCAAATACTGAGGACCAACTCGAGACAGAATAATCCAAACCCGATAAAGTAGAAGATCTGTATGCAAAGAGAGCAAACATAGCAACATAAAAGTCAAATTGATGATCTAAATTTTCTACAAATATATAAGCAAGGAAAGCAAATGGGAGAAAAAGATCTTTACCCCGACTAAAGCATGATCACCCAAAACGTCTATTGCGGCTAGAATGCCACTGTTACCAAGAAACACGACAGGAAACCATCAGTAATTGATCATCGTTTTTCAACAAGTGTCTTGTGTCATAAGGAAAAATGATATAGATATCAGAAACATACGTCAGTGATTTTCCCTTGAAAATAATCGGAGGGGCAACTGCTGCTAAGATGCAGAATCCAATGTGAATCTGCAGATGGTAAAACAGCAACATAAATTAGGCATCATTATTCTTTAGATTCAAAAGGAAGATTCAACGAGAAAAGTCGAGAGATTACCAGATAAAACAGGAAAAACCACCCAAACTTTATAGCACTGTCAGTCCTGTGGAGTGGTACAATATGTGTATTCAAATTTAGAAACGAGCAAAAGCCACGCATGTAATTGTTATTCATATCTATTTTATTCAATCAAATATAGATGCTCTATTAGATTCATAAACAGAAAACGGAGCACGAGAACCTGAATGCGCGATAAAGGGGGCGATACCACAAAACATAGGCTCCAGGAACTCCAGATATGAAGTAAATAATGGCTAAAAACCAGATTTTAACCCCTGCAGCATACATAAGAACTTCAGATTACACAGCGTTCTAAGATATTAAACACTTATTCTTATTCTCGTCAAAAGTTATCAGTCATTATTTATTGAACTTCACCTTCGCCTTTGATCCATGCAGTTGTAACAGCTATTATATTCCAGAAAAGACATAGAACCAATCCTACACAAGGCACAAATCATATTCATCATTTGTCACTCAATTATTTTAAAGTTTACTTCGTGAGCACTAACTATACAATCACAACAATCCTTTACCTAAAAATGTTGTAAATGCAACATATTGGATTCTTTGCAAGTGAATTGGTATTTCGGTCGCAATATCATGATGGATAATTGGAAAAAATGGTGGCCAATTCTTTTCCTCCAGGACAATTCCAGCTGCATGAGAGAAGACAATTAGATGCATAAATTATAATTGTGGATCAAAATTAGGGCAATTGCAAAATCTTGGAGATGAACAACTCAAAATATTTTCTGCAGAACCCAGTAACTGTCTCACTCCCACGTGAAACAAACATTTTATAACATAAATACAAAAGAAACAGATGGAAAATGGAATGGTATGTTCAATAAAGGAACAACAATTAACAACAATACCCAAAAAAAGACAAAACCTATTTCTTTTGCTAACATTATATTTAAAAACATTCAAATGCCAAGATCATACATGTAGAACTGAACACAAGGGACTACTAGTAAACTACAATATCCAGATATCATACCTCGTGCAGCTGCATCTTCACGCCGTTTCACATCCTGCATAGCAAAAGAAAGGTATATTCATGGATCACAAGATGCGAATATTGACCAAGACACAAATAATGACATCATGTTAAGCATCATCAAAACAAATCTTGAAAGTCAACAATTCACAAAAGTTTTTCACACAAGGCATGTTACGAGAAAATAATCTATTGCAGTGACAATTCCAATAATAATACTCTCCGTAAAATGCAATTCAATGACAGTGACCAACCACACGTACAGTGAAGGAATATTAGTGTCCAAAAAAATGATATTAGCATCGGGAAACTAAAACATAGTTTGTGAAGACCGCTTATTCCAAATCAAAACACTGCCGAAGACATGAAATGCGAGCACATATGAGACTGATTTATTTAAGTGAAAAATCTCCTCACGAATCCTCTGAATTACTTTTATCAAGAAATTAAAAAAATTAGGTTAATTAGACATCTCAAGTGGTATCAGAATCCTCACTTGGAACAAACTAAAAAGGAATCACAGCTAAAAATTGTAGATGTAGTACATTAGCTTATGCATACAAAAAACTTATGCCAATAGTTGTAGATGTAGCAGATTAGTGATTTTATAGACACGTTAAGCATTCAGTTGAGAAGCTGTCTTAGGATTTTAACTTTTTACTTTATAAGTTTTGAATTTTTGTTTGTAACAGAATGAAACTCAAAATGAGATTGAGAAGTAAAATTT
The DNA here is from genome assembly GCA_949673415.1 of Euphorbia schlechtendalii. Classification (NCBI taxonomy): domain Eukaryota; kingdom Viridiplantae; phylum Streptophyta; class Magnoliopsida; order Malpighiales; family Euphorbiaceae; genus Euphorbia; species Euphorbia schlechtendalii. The sequence goes on from CATIWQ010027035.1 coordinate 5,415, forward strand.
TATGTAACACGTTCTCAAATTTATTCAACTTTCCAAACCTGCTCCCGCCTTTTCAATTCAGCCTCCTTAGCTTGAAGTTCCCTCTCTTTCTTCTTCAAATCCTAATATTAACAGACAATGGCATGAGAGCATGAGAATAATCAAATAACACATGCAACAACCAAAAAGCACAAACCACAAAGGACTAAAGGAGTTTATCTTACAGTTTTAGAATCAATTGGAATGTCAACTGTTGCATTTCGATCGTAACCAAAATCAGCTGGTTCAGGAGGAAGTGGGGAAAGTCTTGAGTTTGAAACAGGAGCACTCTGTAAAAAAGAAAAAAAAATTATGCATATACACAAAAGTTTAATAATAAGAGTAGCTTTGCATGCTGAACAGTCATTTTAAAAAATTCTGACACCCGAGTACTAATTACATGATCTGAACAAAGGTTTCACTTCCTAAATGTTGCCTAGAGTTTTGGATTTTAGGAAAAAAAGAAAAGAAAATAAACTAGAGTCTTACTGATGTGTAAAATGCACCTCCACTGAATTGCTGACTTGATTGCTTTCCCCTAACAGCTGGATCCTATAACAGAAACACAATAGATAATTTTTAGCAACATATCTTTCCGAAAGTATATATCTGAAATCAACTTGTGAAAGAAGAAAAAAATCAAAATAGTCAAGCATTTCTATATCGATTGACATTCAGGAAAAATAGGAAACCGAGAAACGTATGTAACCTTGTGTTAAGCTCCAAGTTGCCAGATCATCACCAAAGTGAGACTTCTCTCAACAATGATAATTCGCACAACTAATGAAGTTCACATGCTATGCATTATTACAAATCAAGAAATGGTAATGCCACAAAGCATGAGTGCCATAAATAAACTGCATATGCTACATTGAGCAGTTAAAGATTGCATAATCACATAACTCTACTGGGTTCAAGCATCTACATCTGACTTAAAAGAAAACTGACTTAGCAGTGAAAATAAAAGCATATTTCTTCTGATAAACAAAGGAAAAAAAATTCCTTATTTTATTTATAAATTACTCATTATTCTTCCAGCTGATAAATCTACAAAAAGGATAAATGTTCGATTTGCCCAAATAAATCTGAATCTATTAAGCTCAGTGTTAATCCACCGACAAGTTACCACAAAATTCGCTCGACTAGATGGAATTATTGTCTTCAGTCTTGAGAATCCCAAATTAAGCAAATAAATTTGATATTCAAACAATCTAACAAAAACCATATCTCAACTTTCCAAATCAGAAGGCTACATCAACAAGACAACAAGTAAAGCTCCCTCAATTCCCGAAATCGCAAGAACTCGCAAGGGTTTTGGCATCCCATAAAAATCCAACCAAGAGCAAACTAAGCATAGTTCAACCCGCTTCAATTATTCATCTAAGTAAATAAAACCCCAAAACTAAAACACATCAGATGTAAAAAGAACAAAAAAAACTCACAGAGAAGGGATTAACTTCTTCTTCATCGAAAGGGTTGGGATCGTAGCGGCCAGCCATGAAAAAACTCGAGAACTAAAAATAAAAAGAAAGAATGAGCAATTTGAAGGTTTGATGAGGAAACAAACAGCCCTAGGCGAAAAACTGGGCAAAGTAAACAGAGGAGAAAGGAAAAGAGATAGAAAATTTGAAGAGAAAGAAATGGCTTTAAAAGTCCATGGAGAGAGAGATAGAAGACTGGTCTAATTTTGAATATTTTATTAGGTTTGCTAAGATTATTATTATTATTGATTATTGCAAAGAGATTTAGATGAATGACGGGACTTTCTACATTAAATTTTACATTAATTTTAATTTTTTTAATAATGGAGTTCTTATGCAATTTTTAAAAATAAAGTCTTCAAATAATTTTTAGCCGTTTAAAATTTTATTAAGGGCGTTTATGACTAAAATATGAAGGGTGTATTTTCCTGTTAAGAATGTTTTAAGTGTAGTATACGTGGGAAAATAATCCTCTATCCCCAAACAGTGTTCATCTCTTTCTCCCCAATTAATAAATATCGTATGTCAACTTTTATTATATTTTAATAATTATTAATTTCTCTCTCTCCTACTTTTTTTAATTAAAATATAATAAAAGTTAATACTTGGCATTATTTGATTGGAGGGACAGGGATGGGGACATCAATTGAGGACAGAGGATTTTTTTCCGTATATATGATACACTGCCTACGAATTTGAAAGTGACTTGACATTTTGATTGCTAACATGTTTTTCTCATGACTCGTTATTTCAAGGCAAATGTCACGTGTCAGTTTTCTTTATTAATATGCTTTTCAAATTAAGATACCATTTTTTCTGATTTTATTTCTCTAACATGTGACATTTAATAAACAAAATGGTATATATTTTAAAAGTTGAGAGAGTTACAATTTCCTTTTTTAAAATATGAGGCAGTTACAAAGTCATTTTCAAAGATAAGAGGGCCGTAAGTGAAAGTGATAAAAATGAGAGAACCGTTAATGCATTTGGGTTATGTTCAATAAAGAATGTATTCGTGATGTCTTTTATAAATGTTAATTTTCTAAGAGATTGAATATCGAAATCAAAACATATCATCTCCCTTTCGAGAAGTGTACTAATTGGATTTTGAAGTATTTGTGTTGTACAAAAATTAAATTAAAATAAATAATAATTTTACATTAAGGTAAAATTTATTGTCCCACAAACAATTATGTAGTGTTTTGACCCCTTTGCAAGCTGAGCTTGAGTTTAACTCTTTTTCTTTTTGAATTTCTGTCATGTAGTTTTCCAGAATATGAGTACCATTTGTCACCTTAATCACCTAATGATGCATTTTTTTAGTTTTTTTTAAAAGAAACCGTGTCTTATATATTACTAATACAGATCTCGTATTTAAAAATGTGTAACTCCTTTTCAGTTAGGTTGTTTTTCCAACTAGGAGAACCAAAATCTCTTTGTAAAAACCACATTATCCATGTTTTTCGAAACTTGGTAAAATGTTTAGTATGAAGTAAATATGGAGTTTTTAAATAGTGAATAAATTGTTGGATTTATTAGTAAAGTTATTTTTATTGATATTAGCAAATTAGTGTCATTAACTTCTCTAAATTTAATTTTATGATTTTTTGGTACTTTAAATTTAAATATTTTAACATCCATAATCAGCCATTCACATTAAGATAATTTTACACGTACATTTACAACAATTGCTTTTATACTGCGATCAATTAAAGCTTCTTTTTCTTATCTTAATATGGTTGAGACTCTTCATTCATGATAAGATGTCATGAATACGAATTATATGAGATATGTGAATAGATTTTTTACGGTATTTGCAGGCGTATTGATGCAAAATTAAAAAGAAATTGGGTTAAAAATAATATGATGAGAGAAGTAGTTCGTATAAAGTGTAAAGTAGCAAAAAAAAATTGTGTAGAAGGAATATTATTGTTTAGTTACATGTTTAAGAATAAATTATATTGCCTAGTAATAATTAACCATATACTTATTTTTCCAAACTTAAATCGATTATAAAGGTTGTAATCTAATGGTCGATATTGGATTCTAATCACATTGTGTCGGATGACGGGATTATACAATTTTAAAAAATTAAAAAAGATAGAAATTATACATAGCATTTTTTATCAGCTGAAAATAGATTATTTGATATAAGTGAAGTATTACCTAATCATGAATTAAATAAGAATTTTAATGTACGATTCATTGACCAAAATACAAAGAATACGAGACAATTGAATTAGTAATTTATGTTAAAAAAACAGCACATGAAAATAAAATATTGACGATTATAGCAATGACTGGTGAAAAAAATAATGAGAATGTTGACGAGCAGCCTGCAGCCATTCAGTATTCTTCTAGAAACACATTAGTGCGATCAAGAGAGGTTTCAATTTGTGAGTTTCAAAATTAGTTAACGGAATACAATTACAACTCACAACTAAACAATGTTGTCTGGTTTTTCTTTTCAACTTTTCTAAAAGAAAAGGTTTCAGATATTCTATCAATACTATAGAAAATTCATGTGCCTAGAGGTGTCGAATTCAACAATTGACTGAGGCTCAATCTTCACAATTTTTATACTAAACTACTCTTTAATATTGTTTATTTTCAACGTGGAATAACATCAAATGGAGCTGTACCCGTTTAACACAAAAACATTTAACTTCTATTAAGGTTCAATCTTCACCAGTTATATAACACTCTTTAACATTGTTAATTTCCGATTTGGGATACATCTCCAACAAAAATTAATTTAACTTAACAACATAATTTCCAAGAATCCCAATTTCGTAAAAGGGAGTAGTCAATGAATGATGTACAGTAGAACCTTGTTAAATTAATACTCGATAAATTAATAATCTTGCTAAAATAATAATTTTCTCCGATCTCTAGTCTGGATCAACGTGGTTAATTAATAATTCGCTAAATTTGTAAGATAATACGAAAAAATAAATTCGTATAGGTCCCATTTGACATATAAATTAATAATTCATAATTTGTAAAAATATATTTCATATAATTCATAACTAATCTAAGAAGACTTTTGAAAATATGAATCTAATGTTACTTGATTCTTTTTAAAATTAATATCCCCTTGA
>CATIWQ010027046.1:0-14780 GCA_949673415.1 Euphorbia schlechtendalii
TTTGCTTTCTACTTATACTTTCTATTTCGAAGTTTATGATATGTCTATGTGTCATAATGCGTATTTCGTGCTAAGTCTTTTATATTAATCAAGTTATATGCGTTGGAGTTAATTTTAAGAGTAGTTTCGGGGTTAGCAATATTGTGTATAATCACTGGATCTGTGATACAACGCTGTTTAGTGAGCTAATATTTTTGGAATGGTAACTTGCTAAATGTGGCTATGTGAGAGCGACCCGTACTAAGCATAGTATTGATGTTGTCCAGGTTTATATAATTGTCTTAATTTGTTTGCGCTAGGTTTAGAAAAGTTATTTCATTTGTTGCTCTTCGACGAATCATTGAACATCTGAATATTTAGAACCGAGTTTGTTAGATTAGTTTAGTGAATCGTAACTTCTCTGTTGAACTTGCATTTTTTCTCTACTATACTTGTTCGTAGGGAAAATCTCTATATTTAGATTCTCTAGTCTTCCACATCTATACTTACTCATATTTCATTCTAATCTTCCTATCCAAAACCTTCAATATATTTTTATTTTATTTATTCTGTTTTCCCTTGTTGATCTTTAGACTTGGTTCCTTCCCTGTGGGTTCGATATCTTTTAAAACTACATCGCAACTGTATACTTGCAGTTATCATCATTTTTCTATTTGATAAGAGGTACTGACAACACTTGTATTTTACGTGAACAAGTTTTTAGAATTATTATTGAGGATAAGCCTTTCGAAATGAGTGTAGCCAAATCTTGCAAACAAGTTATTAAACTCATCAGTAGAAAAGTGGCGAACACTACTCTCCATTCACCATGCATGAAATTGGTGTGATTTGAACCCTATTTATAGAGTGTGAAGGGTTGCGTCTATCCAAACAAAGAGTCGAGTCCATTGGCGAAGGGTTGCATCACTTCAATATGATTGGATGTAAAGATTTATCCTAATCCACAATGTACATGCACCTTTTCATGACTGGTTGACTTCCAAAAGGTGTCTTTTCGGTTGGCAGTTGATGGTGGTTGATCGTTGTTATTTGGCGGTTGGTAGTTGAAAAGAGATAACAAATAACTGTCATAAGTCACGACCACAAATCACATGTCACGATCATGACTAATGGTTGACAACTTTCTGTTTTGAAGAATAACAAGTCATGACCGCGAATGGGTATCATGACCATGAATTGCGATTTCTTCAAAATTCTTCTTGCAACTTTACCGATCTTCGACAGCTTCGATCGTAAGCCAAATCCTTGTGTTCCACACATCTTTTTGCACCTTTTTCACTCTTTTTACATAAAATTCCATCTTTGATCATTTTACTCCCAAGATTAACCTAGTTTCTGCAATTGCATAAAAAACAACTACATACCACGTGAAATCTTTTATATGAAGTATAAATTGACTCAAAACCATGTCGTTTTATGATTGAAAATGTCATGATAATAAGTGTAATTATACACTTATCACACCCCCACACTTAACTTTTGCTTGTCCTCAAGGTAAACACAACAGAAGTGTATAAAATAGTAATTCAAGTTTGTACCTCATTTGGCGAAAGACAATCGTAGTAAGTACCACATTCCCACATTGCATAAAGTTTAAGTAAAAGTTAAAAATTTTCCACAAATTAGTAATGTGCAATTTATATAGTCCAGTTGCATACCTTTGCTCTTAATGGAAAGCCAACTGAATTGCGTCTTCATATAAATGTTATATGCTTGCTCGAATATTTCCTTCTCTTCAGCATAGTATAAAGTATAAAGGACGAAGGGAGCACACTTTGAAAAGATTGATCTCAAGGCATTTTTAGGTAACCTAGGATGCTAAAACACTCTTAGTGGTTGCATTTTATGCTCCATACCACTCTCCCCTTTTTTTTAGTAGTTGCATTTTATGCTCCATACCACTTTCTCTCATTTTTCTCTTTTAAGCATATGTTTTTGAAGTACGGATTTGTACTTTACACCCATTTTTCATGTTATGCTACTTTTTCTTTTTTTCACTCATTGAATGGTTGCAGTTTCTGCTCCGTACCATTCCTCACCCTTTGCATAACTCATTGGTTATCCTCTCTTTCTTTTGATTTTTCTCTTAATACCCTCATCCTTTATTGATCACTTCAAAGTATTATGGCTATAGTTTCCTTACACTTTAAACACACTCAATACTTATAGGACGTATTAAAAAATAACATATAAAACTTATAGTAAGAACACTACTAGATATTACTCGACTTAAAACTTATCAGTAGCATTAAACTAAAACTATATAACTTATACTAATTCATGTTGCTGGAATGTTGCTTTAAAATGTTACTCATAACTCATTCTTGCCAAATGCTAAATGTTGTGCCAAAAGGCTCACACTCTCAACGTGTGGTCATACTCGAAACAATTTGTTAAAAAATGCACTAACATTAAACTTGAAATACCTAACACTCACAATAACCTTGGAACATATGTTAGTATAGCATAGGTATAGATAATGTACAAATAACACAAAATCAAGAAAATTTTCAAATTCTTCAAATTTTTTAATTTATTTAATTTTTTTGGATTTTTGGGATTTTACAATTACCCCCCACACTAAAGAACACAATGTCCTCATTGTGAGAGATTTATTCAATTGAAAATCTAAACTAAACTAATCAAACACAAATAAAAAGAAAATAAAATAAAAGAAAGAAATTGAACCTGTGTTAATCATCCGAACTCGAATCTGGAGGACTTGGTGAGATATTTTAATTCTTCATTCTGAAGTATGTATTCAACTTGCGGTTCAACGAAATGTTGGATTTCGTTAGTTGATGAACATCTTGCTGTATGGAGGCTATGCCTAGGCATGCTTGGTCGACATCTTTGACTAACTTTCCTCTCCAAGTATCTTGTGTACTCCGAAAGGCTTTTCTTGATCCACTACTTCCGATTTGAACCTCTTCAATATCTTCATCATGTTGGTTTTCTCAAGAAGTAGATCCATCCATCGATCTTAGCTTCCTTACCCTTACCCCATATGGTAGAAACGTAAATCTTCCTTCTTCTTCTTTGACCAATCCTTCTCTCTTCATATATACTCCTCCCATAAAGTTAAATTTCTCTCTTTGACTATATTGATATGGTAGTTGGTTCATCGCCCCCCAAAATAATTCCACAAATCCGTATTTGCACCTCCAACTCTAACCTTTTTATGTGTAGTCAGACTAATGATGGACTCCAACATATACATCGGAAACTTTGGTTGTAATTGCAAAACCGCGCACTCCAATATTACCAAGTCTTTCATCGACACTTTAGTAGTTTCGTGTTAGAATAAAAGACTTTGAGAAATAAACTTGTGAAGGTAAAGAAGGCTGTTGCTTCGAATGTTTTTGTTGGACATGTTTTTGACATCGTATCGATCCAATCCCGTTAACTCAGTCCAAACATCCGTTAAATCATAATCTTCTTCTTTATCAATCTCTTCATAGGTTTCTCCCAAATTAAACCACGTAATCAAATCCATTAAAGTAAACTTATACTCCTCCCCTCCATTCCTGAATTTCCTTTTCAAAAAGTTTCCATCCTCCGTAACAGTAACAAAAAAACTCGAGGACCCATTCCTCGATAAACTAAAAACACATATTCACAAATTTCTCCAATCCAAATAGTGAAAAATACTCTTCTACTTCCGCATGAATCCTAGCATCAATAGCAAAAGTAGGATCATAGAAAAGTGTACCATGGAAATTAAAGTTCTTCATTCTCAAGTATCTTTCAACTTCTTCTTCAATATAAATTGGAAAAGGGCATTCATACTTGTTTTGTTGGCTGACCAATTTGTTCTTTCCCTTAGTTGCTTCAGATTTCTTGGGAGCCATTGAATTCAAGAAAGAAAGATTTGTGTTTGATTTGGAAAAACAGAGAAAACTTATTTGCAAGAGATTGTATTTGTTTAAAAGAGTGATTGATTTGTGAAAACCACTTAGGAAAATAGTTATATATATAGGAAATTGGGTAATTATAGATGTTTCAACGGATATATTTGATTTATAACTGTTAGAAATAGAGCTGTTAGAACAATAACTATTGTAAAATCGTACCAGTCACAATCGTGAAAGACAGTCGTGATCGTGACTTTCTCCAAACAGAAATATAATGTTTTGACAAATAAATTCACGAGCGCGATGTAAGTCGCGATCGCGATACGTTCAAAATCCAAAAAATTTGTTCTTTTCTTTTATTTTTAAAACCACACTAACTTAAAATACACACATAAAAATATACTTCTGTATAATACTATATATATTTATATATTGGAAAACATAAGAAATTTAAGGATAAATGGAGTTTCCCAACCTCTTGACTTCATATTCATGGATGAAATCTAACTTAAAAACTTCTTGGACGCAAGCATTAATTAAGTCAAGTTTCATGCATATATCTTCATCCATTGGATATTTATTAGCCTTATCCATGTTAAATTCAGCAGTATTGTCACTTATCCTTAACTTAATTTTGCCTTCTGACACATCTATCAATGCTTTGCCAGTATGCATAAAAGGTCTTCCTAAGATTATAGGACATTTTTCATCTTATGCAAAATCTAGCACAACAAAGTCTATTGGGAAAACAAATTTATCCACTTTAACTAGCACATCTTCAATTATGCCATAAGGACGTTTAATAGACTGGTCGGCCAATTGCAAGACTATATTTGTCCTTTTAACTTCATCATCAAGCTTCAACTCTTTAAAGATCGATAAAAGCATAAGATTTATACTAGCCCCAAGATCACATAAACATTTTGGAAAAGAAATGTTTCCAAGTTTACATGGTATTGTGAAACTTCCTGGATCTTTAAGTTTAATGGGCAATGTAGCAGTTATTATTTTGCTACAATCTTCATTTAGTGATACTTTCGATATTCCTTCTAAACTACGTTTACGAGATAAAATTTTTTTAATAAACTTACCATAGTTTGGAATTTGGGTAATGGCTTCAATGAACGAAAGATTGATTTCCAGACTTTTAAGTTTGTTGATGAACTCGATGAATTGCTTATCCTTATTCTTCTTCTTCATTCTTTGTGGAAATGGTGGTTGAGGGGTATTAACCTTTCTGGATTTAGGTTGTTCATCCTCTCCTTCTTTATCATTGGATTTACTCGAATAATCATCCAGCACTTCAACAACATCATTAGCAAGCATACCTTAAAGATTTGGGTTATCTAGTAATTTACCACTACGAAGGGCTATAGCATGCACATTTTCCTTAAGATTTCCTTCTATGTTACTAGGTAAATGGCCCTTTCCTCTAGGTGGAATAGCACTCGCTAATTGTCCAACTTGTATCTCCAAATTATGAATAGAAGATGATTGATTTTTAAACATTTGATCTATCTTATTTTCTAACTTCTTGTAACATTCTTCAGACTCCGATTGCTCATTACAAACTCCTTCTAGAAATTTGTCTATTTTGCTTGTTAATTGCCCTATTCTATCATTACCTTGGTAATTATTTTTTTGATTATCACCATACTTCCAATTAGAACTCCTATAATTATTTCCATTATTACCATAAGAATTCCCTTGACTTTGAATATAACTTAATTGCTTCCCTACACATGGGTTAAAGTTACACTCAAAAGTAGTGTGTCCAATTTGACCACAATTTTCACATGTCAAAGGGTTACTCTTATTTAATCGCATATTATCTATCTTATGAGATAATGCAGATATTTGTGTTTGCATAATAGAAATAGGGTCTAATTCATTAACCTTTTTAACTGAACTAGAAGATGTAGATGCAGCATGCGAATGAGTAGGAATAGTAGTACTTACTTGTGCTCTCTCCACTGGCCACATACTATTATTATTTACCATATCTTCCAAAAGATCAAAGGCTTCTTGACTAGTTTTCTTCATAAGAGATCCCGCGCCATAGCATCAATTGCTCCTCTTGTTGCATGATTTATTCCATTGTAGAAAGTTTGCAGAATCACATTCTGGGGTAAATCATGATGAGGACAAAATCGTTGAAGTTCCTTATAACGTTCCCAGGCTTTGTATAAGGATTCACTATCCTTTTGGGTAAAAGAAGTGATTTCTTTAATGAGTCTTGAGGTTTTGGCTAAAGGGAAATATTTAGTTAGGAAGACTTGGGCTAATTGATTCTAAGTGGTGATTGAAAAGAGATAACAAATAACCGTCACAAGTCATGACTGTGAATCATAAGTCACGATCGTGACTAATGGTTGACAACTTTCTGTTTTGAAGAATAACAAGTCACGACCGCGAATGGGTGTCATGATCGTGAATTGCATTTTTCTTCAAAATTCTTCTTGCAACTCTACCGATCTTCAATAGCTTCGATCCTAAGCCAAATCCTTGTGTTCCACGCATCTTTTTACACCTTTTTCACTCTTTTTACATAGAATTCCATCTTTGATCATTTTACTCCCAAGATTTACCTAGTTTCTGCATTTGCATAAAAAACAACTACATACCACATGAAATCTTTTATATGAAGTATAAAATGACTCAAAACCATATCATTTTATGATTGAAAATGTCATGATAATAAGTATAATTATACACTTATCAGCGGCCAACCACATTTAACCATATCGGCGATATTTTTGACGTGTCAAACTCCAATATATCTCACCATGAAGAAAAGCCATGCCTTTTAGCATAAAAAATAGCCCATAAAGACTCATAATTCACGTTTAGAAGGTGCTAAACCACTTACAAATCTAAAATTGCTAATTTATAACCTGCCAAGGTGCTTCAGTAGGGAGATGGCGTCCTAACTAACCTTGCAAATTCCACTGATATTTGCATCACCTCATCATAGAAAATTCCGCATTAAAGAAACTAATTTCCATTTAATCCCCGCCAAAATTTGAAACATTGATAATAACTATACCAGGAGAGAAGAGAGTACCGATTTAATGAGAATCACCCCTCTCGCATATGATAAACACTTGCCCTTCCAATTAGCCAAACGAGTCTAAAATTTTCCGACTAAAGGCTCCCAATTTCCTCTACTAATATGTTTATAGCTTAGAGGAGCAACAAGGTAAGTTACGGGGAATTTCTCGATCTTACAACCAAGCTATGAAGCACACGAGCGAATAGTGGAATCATCGACATTAATGCCAATCAATGAGCTCTTGTGGAAGTTAATTCTTAGCCTGGAAAACAATTCAAAGCACCGAAGAATATGAATAAAGGGCTGAATTAAAGATGCATCCACCGGTAAGAAATAAATGGTATCATCCACGAATTGCAAGATAGATGTATCCGGTAAATTATCATCAATTTCAAAACCCTGTAATAATCTCTCATGAATACTTGCGTCAAGAAGTTGTTTAAGCTCTTCCACCGCAAGTACAAAGATGAACAGAGATAACGGATCCCCTTGCTTGACTCCCCTATGAATATTTATTGGTGAATCAAGGCTACCGTTAACCAAAATTGAAGTGGTCGAGTTGTGGCGAAAACCACGAAGCCTAGAAATCCATTTATGATCGAACCCCATCTTTGCCAAAATCGCATCGATAAACACCCATGAAATACAATCAAAAGCCTTATGGAAGTCTAATTTCAATACAAAGCAAGCATGCCGACAATGATGAATGAAATGGATGATTTTGGATGCAAGAAATGAACATTCGTGAATATTACGACCACTTACGAAGGCGAATTGATTCCCGGAGATAAGAAATGGTAAGGCAACCTTGAGATGAGTTGATAAAAATTTCGTGACCACTTTATAAACCCCGTGAATTAGAGCTATCGATCTAAAATTTTGTAGAGAACAACTCCCCAAGATTTTGGGAATAAGAACCGTAAACGAAGCTTTTAGCTATTTAGGGAGAAATGATGTTTCATGAAATTGGTTGAATAGAAGCACAAAATCTAGCTTGAATATATCCCAAGCTCATTTATAAAAGAGGTGATTAAAACCATTCTGTCCTAGAGATTTATTCCCATTACAAGTGCATAAAGAGTCCCAAATCTCATCCTCTAGAAACGGCTTCAGCAGGTCTCAGTTTTGTGCTTCTGAAATTCGATTAAGTTTCAGTTCTCATAGCGAAAAGGGGATAGCTGGAGGGGCTATTAACAGGTTCAAGTAAAATGTATTTATTGCCGAACTTATCTCTTGAAAATCAAATGTGAGAGAGCCATTTAATTCAAGACAAGTTAGCCTATTATTCCTAAAGCGGGCTGACACTATCCGATGGAAGAATTCGGTGTTATTATCCCCCGAAAGGGACCATTTAACCCAAGTTTGCTGATGTCTAATGCTCTCTAAATGTTATTGTTTACATGCTAAGTCTGATTTTACCGAAAACAAGGCTGCCATATCCGAACTGTTAAGGGGGTCGCGACACTGAACTAGTAGTCAAGGCAAGAACTTTGGTTTCTAGCTTCGTAATGCTTTATTTAAGTTTCCAAAATGCAACACATGCCAAGACTTAATTGGTTTACTCAAAAACCCCAAATGAATGGCAAAATCTCGGTTACCATATTTACTACAAATTGCCTCCCATTTTTGCCAAATAAACAGGAGAAAGTCATTCCTGTCCCACCAACAATTAAGCAATCTAAATGGACTTGATCTTGGAGGTAAATGTGGCTTACTTCGAAAAATGATTGGGAGGTGATCCGATATTGAAGAGTCCAAAGTGCGAATAGTTAAATTCGGCCAACGATCCAAAATGCTACAATTTACCAAAACCTGATCGATTCTAGAAAAGGACATTGCGTTATACCGCTTGTAGTCTCTGGTTTGCCACTTTTATACTGATAAGTTTAATAACTTGTTCACAAAGTTTTTGGCTTTAAAGTACAGGTGTTGTCAACACCACTTATCAAATAGAAAAATGATGATAACTGCAAGTATACAGTTGTGATGTAGTTTCAAAAGATATCAAACCCACAGGGAAGGAATTCGGTTCTATAGACCAACAAGAGTAACGGAACAAAGAAAATAAAATAGATAATTTTATTATTGATGGGTTGGTTAGGATATGATGGTAAATAAATAGATAAATGTATAAATACATTAGAGTAGAGGAAATCGGTATAGATTATCCCTACGAACAAGTATAATAAAGAAAACATGCAAAATCATCAAAGATTTTACATACACCAGATTACTTTAACAGATTAGGTTCTAGACACTCAGATATTCAATTATTCACCGTAGAGCAACACATGAAATGACTTTTCTAGATCTAGGGTAGATGAATTATGACACTTATAAGAAGTTGGATAACAATATTACTATGCTTAGTACGGGTCACTCTCACATAGCCATATTTAGCAAGTACTACTCCAAAAATGTTGGCTCACTAAATAGCATTATAATCTCAGATCCAGTGACTATGCATAATCTTTTTGACCTTGAAATCACTCTTAAAGTTAACTCGAATGCATATAACTTGATTAATATAAATGGAGCAAAACAAATTACTCGTTATGACACATAGACATATCATGAACTTCGAAATAGAAAGTTTAAGTAGAAAACAATGTAAAGTTGTAAGGTATGCAAGTGAAAGCTAAAGTTGATCAAACCGTATCCACTCTTTAATGGGAGTCATCAATTCCTGCAATTTCTGTATCTACTTTGAATACGGTCTCAACTATAATAGAACCTCCACTAGGATGCTATTCTTTGTGAATATCGAATAAAAGAATGTTGAGGAATGAAAACTTTTATTAATCAGTGCTTTGCAATTACACTCATACAACAAACACTCGAATTTGTGTACAAATAAATCGAAATAGGAATCAAATCACTTATACATTTTTCTCACTAAGACTTTGAACTAATGAAATGCATATATTTTCTACTTTCTATCTATACATACACGTCTAACATGTATCACACTATTAATCCAACCCTATTTATAGAGTACGAAGGGTTGCATCTATCCAAATGAAGAGTCGTGTCCATTGGCAAAGAGTTGCATCACTTCATTTTGATTGGATGCAAAGATTCATCATCATCCACAATGGAAAGGCACCTTTTCATGATTTGTTGACTACCAAAGGGTGTCTTTTCGGTTGGTAGTTGATGGTGGTTAATCGTTGTTATCTGGCGGTTAGTAGTTGAAAAGAGATAACCATAAACCGTCACAAGTTGTGATCACGAATCATATGTCACAATTGTGAATATTGGTTGGCAGTTTTCTTTTTATGAAGTGTGACAAGTTGTGACTGCAAATAGGTGTCACGATCGTGAAATGATGTTTCTTCATGATTCTTCTTTGCAACTTTGCCGATCTTTGACAACTTCGATCCTAAGCCTAATCTTTGTGTTCCACACATCTTTTTGCATCTTTTACACTCTTTTTCCATATAATTCCACTTTTCATCATTTTACTCCCAAGTTTTACCTAGTTTCTGCATTTGCATCAAAAATAACTACATACCATGTAAAATCTTTTATATGAAGTACAAAATGAAAAAAACCATATCGTTTATTGATTGAAAATGTCATGATAATAAGTGTAATTATACACTTATCAAGAAGATGTCGGAGCAGCACATCATCAAAAGTGAGAATGACAGTGACCCAACTCAAGCCATTTCAACTTCAAACCTACCTAGCCCTCATTCAAGCAACATTACAGCATGTATCTTGTTACAATGTTAAAAGAATGATAAGAAAAAGTTAAAGTTCGGTAATAGTCAAACAGAGTGAAGTTTGACCGCCAGTCAAACTTTGACCCTTAACTATGTATCTTGAGATTGAAAATTTCTATAATTATACTTTATGCAAGAAAGGGTATATAAGCTATCATGGGAGCTTATAGTTATATGAGCATGTTATTCTTTTACGGAATTAAATTATGAGATTATAAGACGGTTTAACCGAGAAAATGTGATAAGTATATAATATAATTGAACTAAGGGTGAAATGGTAATTTCACATCAACTAGTTTTATATAATTTCCTCATCTCTTCTTCTCCTACATATTATCATCTCCTCCTTCATTCTTATCCTTTTTCTCCTTCTTCTTCCTCTTTATACAAGATTCATCTAACCTTGAAAACTTTCGATTTCTTTGTTTCGACTTCGAATCCTTGTTAGAAATTGATCTCTAAGCCTTTTATCATCATTAATTTATGTAAAATAAGGTTAGAAGATGAAGAAATCAGGTGTT
This sequence comes from Euphorbia schlechtendalii, assembly GCA_949673415.1. Classification (NCBI taxonomy): domain Eukaryota; kingdom Viridiplantae; phylum Streptophyta; class Magnoliopsida; order Malpighiales; family Euphorbiaceae; genus Euphorbia; species Euphorbia schlechtendalii. The sequence goes on from CATIWQ010027046.1 coordinate 11,156, forward strand.
AAGTTTTGAATGAATAGTAACCTGAACTTGAGGTAAGTGATTTTTGAGAAAATTGAAGTTAAATATGTAGAATTCATGGTAGATTAAGCATATTTAAGGAATTATAAGGCTTATTCAAGTAGTATTTTGATTGTGAATATTATGGTTTGTGTAGAGGAAACTAATACTAATAGTGGAAGAGGGAAAGAGGTGGAAGAAACCCATTGAAGAGCTTAAAAGAGGTTTGTGTATACTAATTTCAAATTTTCGGTTTTGCTGGAAAATTTCCAAATTGTACCTCTATTTTTGTTTTAATGTTTTCTCAAATTATATTTCTTAGATTTGGGCAATTCTTTACTCTATTGATATTATAAGAAGCTGAATTTTATATGTTCAGAAGAAACTTTTATGAGTTTTGGCTTTCTTCTGCATGAAATTTCATTTTAAAGTTGATTCATGAAATCTATTTTTGCGAGTTTTTCATTTTGCACACTGTTCAATGTTTTTAGTATAACTTGATCTATATTGATTGCACTTCTGTGATTCTTATGGCATTAAAAAGTTGTGACATAAGGTTACGTATTTTAAGAATTAACTTTTTTGATTTGAAGTCGTTTTAATAGAGAAAATTGTAGGCCAAGTCAGGTCACGAAATCTGGAAATTTTTTAAAGCATGAATGCTAATTTTATTGTGTTTTATTGATATTTAATGATTGAAAATTTAAGGATTTGAGATCCTTAATACATGAATTTGTGTTAAATTATTTTTATTATATCATACTGAAATTATAAGAATTTTATATATATTTATTGCCCTTAGTAAACAAGTACAAAAAGGGTCTTGGTAGATTGGAGCCAATAAAGGGGGGTACAGTACTGTACAAACAATTAGAGCTTTGTCTCCGGGTCTTAGTGCCAATACTATGATTACTGATATCTAGAGCTTCAACTTCAGGCCTTGTACCATTATTAGGAGCTTCGGCTTCGGGCCTTGTGGCATTATTAGGAGCTTCGACTTCGGGCTTTGTGCCTTTATTAGGAGCTTTAACTTCGGGCTTAATGCCAACCCCCATATCTAATACCATTAACGATGCTTAGTTTATTTCGAGCAATTATTGTTTGTGATTATACGTAAAAATTTTGAAGATGAGTTTTATATGTTTAAATATGTGTATTAAAATTTTGAAATGTGTTTTCATGATTTTATTTAATCATAAATAAATTGTATTTTATGTTTTAAATTCTATGAAACCGGAATTAGTGTACACCACTAAGCAAATTGCTTAGTGTGTAGTTGTTTTCTACATGCAAATTCAAAAGCTTTGTAGATAGTGAGGATCGAAGTGATATAAGTGGATCAGCTTGAAGAGCACAAAAGGGAAAAGACTAAAGGTGGATTAAAAAAAATTTTCATGTAACATTTTGGTCTGTAAAATAATCAGTGTTTTAAAAAGCGCTTGGCAAGAGCTAGGGGCAGGTAGGGACTAGGCGGGGCCTAGGTGGATTCCATTTTTTTATTATTTTAATATTTATTAATACATAATAATTATTATAATATAAATACTAATAGTCTAATACAATAAAATGATAACATTAACAACTCAGTTTAACATATAATAACATAAAAAACATAAAATAATAAAAAATCAGTGCAGTGTTCTTAAAAATGCAGCCCAAGCGGCGCCTAGGCGCCGCTTAGGCCCCAATTTTTAAAACACTGCTTTTTATGTTATTTTTTATTAAAATATTAATTTTTTTAATTAAAATATCGACGCCTAGGCCGCCTAGGACAGCCTAGTGCCTCCTAGGACAGCCTAGGTACTGATTTTTCCATCCGTCGCCTAAGACCGCCCGATTTTACAAAATTGCGACAGTGTTTTTAAAAATCCCGCCTAGGCCGGATATTTAAAACACTGAAAATAATGGCATGTACTAGTTAGTGTGAGGAGTGAGAATTAATTTAGATAATATTTGGAGTTATAACTACTAGTAGGTATTGACATGTATTAAGGCTTTTGGAGTTTTTGTATATGAATATCGAAGGTGAATTTGTTTAAGTATTAATGTGAAATATGGTAAATTGATAAGTTATTGATAGTTACTGTTACCATGACACTCCCGATCAAGGGGTGTCACAACAGGTCGCTCTCACATAGCCATATTTAGCAAGTTACCATTCCAAAAATGTTGGCTCACTAGACAGTGTTATAATCACAGATCCAGTGATTATACACAATCTTGTTAACCTTGAAACTACTCTTAAAGTCAACTTGAAAGAATATAACTTCATTAATAAAAGTGACGCAAGACAAAATACTTGTTATGACACATAGACATATCATAAACTTCAAATTAGAAAGTATCAGTAGAAAACAAAGTAAAATTGTAGGTATGCAAGTGAAAGCTAAAGTTGAACAAACAGTATCCACACTTTAATGGGACTCGTCAATTCCCTCAATTCCTTCGTCTACTTTGAATTCAGTCTCGACTCGTACAGAACATCCATTAGGATGCTACTCTTTGTGAATATTGAACAAATGAATGTTGAAGAATAGAAACTTTTATTGATAAGTGCTTTGCAATTACACTCATACAACAATCGCTCGAATTTGTGGAGAAATCTAGTGATTGAAGTAAGAATCCAATCATTTATACATTTTTCTCTCTAACACTTTAAACTTAGTGAAATCTATATAACTTTCACTCTCTATCTATCATGTATTACTACCTACTATGAGCGGGTGACACGGAGTGGTGGGCCGAGAGCGCGCGATTTCGTAGGCGCGGTCCATTGGGGTGTTTGTGAAAAAAAAGAAGAAAACACTGGGTCTGGGACCCGAGAAAAAGGTTTGAAAGAGAAAAAGGCAAAAAACATTTAAGATCGGTCCGAACCCGAATTCGCCGTCTCTTAGTGTGGAGTCACCACTTGGATTAGCTCTTTCCAGGAATTAGAGTCCTGTGAGGCTTAACGTCCGGGGGACGGCCCACCAAGATATAGAGATTCGGGTCAGGGATAAGTTGCTTATTTCTTAAGTGATCACAATATATTACATCTATAGAAAACCATTTTCTTTTAATTATGCACATTCGCACTTAGGTTATTTTTGGAGTTAAGATGCATGATTCACGTATTGTGAAATAATAAATCATTCACAAAGTGGAAAAATAAACCATCCACAAAACTATAAGTAAATACGGAAAGTAAATGCGAAAAATAAAATTACAAGACTTAAAAATCGGGGGATGCAACCGCCCGCTACCCTATTAATTACATTTCCTAGAAAATATGTGCAATAACCGAAGGAAAAAATAAAAGCCTAAACATACATCTAACCTGCATCCACAAAGGTTAACACAGGGTATATATCACGTATATTCGATTTGATTTTAGCGAGGCCCGCGTGGCCTAATTAAAACATCGAATATTTTAAAGTTGTTAATTTAAATAAAAATAGTTCATTTTTATTTACACGCATGTTGATCAATTTTGTTAGTGAAAATGATCGCATGGTAAAAGGTGAGGTCTGTTATCCGGGAATATATCTTATTCCCTTCGTGGGGGTATTCTAATACAAAAATTAAAAAGAAATAAAAGAAGAAGGAGAATTACAACATTATTTACAATAACAAGGAATAAAAATAATTC
>CATIWQ010027072.1:0-17529 GCA_949673415.1 Euphorbia schlechtendalii
GATCTACAGTATTTTTGCTCCAACAATCTTTCTCATTTTCAATTCCCCATTTCAGATTCCAATAAAGTAATAATATTTTATTATTATTATATTAATTTATTTACATCAAATCTATTCCCAATAACCAAAAAAATATTAAACACATTAAATAAAATCAAAACTAAAAAAAATATTAATATACTAACAATTCCCCAAAATGGGGAATGGTGAATGGTTGAAGCACACCATTCCCTATTTTGAGGACATCCCAAAATGGGGAATCATTGGAAGAGACCTAACTACTGCAGATAGAAGATGGGGGAATGAACTGCCCTTTCATAGTGTTTGGTAAGCTTTATGAAACAACTAACCGGTGCTGGTAACTTCTTAATATGTAGCAGTTTCCAATAACAGCAATATGTTGCTTTTCAGGTTCAAACAACAAATCTCTCCTCCTTGAAAACATATAGGACCCTACAAACATGCATTATTTTGAACTCAGTTCCCCTAATTTCACGTATTGATAGCTTAGGGTTTCAAAAAACACATATCAGCAGAATTTATACTAGATTGGTTTGGGATTCTGGTCCATCCATGCATTTTGTATGCTAATATTTTGAATCAAGGGAGTTTCTAAAAACGTTATGGATTGATTCCATCATTCTCACTCACTATTGATGGATGTACCAATTGCACTAAACTCAATTGGTTTATGCTAATATTTGAAATGCAGAGAAAATCAATTATTATATTCCATTATATTATATGTTCATACATGTCATTTTATATCCTAACTGTAACATATCATAGTTTTACCAAACACTAAATTGAAAAAATTAATATTGAACAGCAAACAACAGCACAAACAACATCACCTACCATGTGTACCAAACGGAGCCTAAAAATGAATACAACTGAACTACTCAACAATTTTCAAACATCCACTGTCATTATATCAAAGTGAATACAATGGTTGAAATTGAAATAAACAGATACATGCATATTTCATTGACACACTTCATGTACAGTTGTAAGTACATGAATATAAATTTTGTTAAAGAATAAATAAATTTTGGGAGCTACCGACATCAAATGTTAAATAATAAAAATTTAAAAAGTATTTAATTAGCTATTTCATGGAAAAAATATTGGCAAGGATAACTACAAAAGCTAAACAAAGTATCTATATTTGCGTTGTCTGACACTCGTTATAATAATTTATAATATGAAAGTTGTATTTATGTTACGCGAAGACAACAGCAAAAAAATTAGAACATACACCACAAGTTATTATGCTACACAATCTAAATTCTTGTATTCCAGTAGGAAAACTAACATCCAAACAAAATTAATTTCAAATGAGTTTACATTAGAAGGTAATAACAATGGCTAGGAATAAATGAAATAATCATGCTCCATACCAGTCTCAAGTTTAAGCTATTAGCCCCCTCAAGTCCAACCATCCAATTCATAAATTAGAGAAACAAAAAGTACCCAATCTCCATTTTTACACCTTAACTAATGTTACATATTTACATGCCCCATCCAATGCAACATACAAAACCAAGTTCTCCAAACGCTCCCCAATGCACACTCACGACTCGTTCGATGTTATTGCACGATTTGTTTGCCTTGCCGAACCATTCACCGCCTCGTTAATCCTACTGAAAACCACTTTGAGTGGGATACAAGCTACGACAGCACCCTTCGCTTTCTCCACCACAGGCTTCTCGAATCGCTCCTTGTTACTAGTCAAAGATGAGAGCTTTCTGATCTTCTTCGACAAAAGCCCCATTCTCTTTCTGCCTGATTTACCCTTCGAAAACCGCCGTTTAGGCCTCGTGAGCTTGGTAGGCATCTTTCTAGCTTCCACATTATGAATCGGTAGTAGATATGGTAGCTTGTCGTTGCATTCATTGGCGACAAATGAATCGCAATACCCGTCAGCCAGAAGCTCAACTGTTAGAGGGCGGCCGACAATGGCGTTACCGTTCAGTTTACTCATGAGAGAGACGAGGGGAACATTCTGTGGCTGGTAATTTGCTTTGACATCGAGCTTGACCTCGTAAAGTTTTGACTCGGTTATCGTTCTGCTGGGAAAATCTGATGTCTGGTACCTGGAATTGATGACGAATCGCGATTGGCGCAAAGGGAGCGACCTCTGAGGGGCTGGATGGAGAAGTTCGCTGTTATTCAGAGATTTTCCCCAGTTTCCGGAAGCTTCCGAGGGATCTATGCCGTCGCAATTGTCGTCTATGGACATGTATTTATTTTTCTCTTGTTTTCGGTTCTTGCCGATGTGTCTTGAGTTTCTCTTTCCTTTTAGCTGCCACTTTGAGGTATCGTTCTCCATGCTCTGGCTGATATGGTTGATTTGAGTAGCTGCTGTAGTAGTGGACCCGCATTCGTTATGTGTGTTGTTTTTTGGAGATAAATCTTCTGTTGGGATACTTTGACTAGACTGTGTCCCCAATCCGAAAGTTTCGTGCTTTGTTGAGGGAGAGGGAATAACAGGGGGCAAACCTGGAAAAAGATAATCAGCGTTACTTGTCCAATTTCATATCAGGCTAAGATGCTGATGCTGAGGAAATTGCTAGTCAAATAATGTATTGCAGCTTAAAGATCAAAACTTTATGTTTTACAAGTGAAGGCATAGTAAATTTATGTAAAGGGTAGTCAACACATACAAGTTAAATTCCACAAAATATGAAAGTAAATAAATTCAAAGTCCTAAACCCTTGAAAACTATTTAGAATACTAATCATTCACATGTGTGGCTGGCTAAGCGCTAATGCAAATCTAACTAAGATTTCTAATAGTTAGTAAATTTTGGCAGTTCCAATAAGTTTTCTAGTATGAATACCCCTACTCTCTGCCATCTCTCCAAGCAATTGCACAAAGAAACAAAAGACGAAACGTAACCACCAAATAAGTAGACAGGCTAGGATTAGAATAGTGCTGAAATGTAAGTAGTCTAATTTCTCTACACAAATAAGTACCAATCCTGGAATATAAGATGGGTCGATATAGAACACAATAGAATAGGTATTTCTTAAGGACTTCTTAACAAATTCCTATTACATGAATGCAACAACACATTTTAGTCTCTACATGCAAATACTAATATCCTTTGAGAAAAAGAACTAAGCTTGGAGTAATTGCAATTTTGACATCTAAACAAAGGCACGAAAATACATCATCAATTCAATTCATCAATGACATACGGTCTGAGTTTGGCTCATTTTGACTTGTTTAATTAAAGTTTTTTTGAACAGGAATGGGTCAAAATATGAAAAATGGTCATGTAATGCTATCATCAACTTTGTAGATCAGTGCACATTATAGACCATGAAGACATAGTCTTACTTCAGCTCATAAAGACATTAAAGTGTATGAACTGAGAAAATATATCCTACTAGCTACCAGAATAAACACCGATTTTTTTTTAAATAATAGCAATCAGACATACCTGCAGAGTTCTTTCCCTCTCCAACAAGTGGTACATTAAATAACTTGTCTGAAGACTCATTCTCAGCAAATACCGATACACCAGCCACGTCATTCTCTTTTTTAATCTCACAATTTATCAGGGAAGCATCACAGGCATTTCCAGAAGGATTCAAAGACACACCATTCTCACACGAAACTCCGTTACTATCTGAATTATTGTTAGCTACAACAGTAACACTTTTCCTAGACTCATTAGATTCTATTCCGTCACAAAGAGGTGAACCATTTGAATTAGTAACTTGTTCACAAATAACTGGAACCGATACCACAGCTGTACTCTCCAATACTTTCGTCAATGGTCGACGGCGATTTTTCCTTTTCAGCAACTCCTGAACATTTGCCACCTGAGTTCTCTTTCTTTTGATGGATGAATTTCCACCTTTGATTCCATTGCTTGGACTCCCATTTGACAAACAATTCCCGGTATTCGAATCTTTAACAACCATTCCAAGGTCCTCAAGTCCTCTCATTCGCTTAATTCCTTCAGTTCCATCATCCTCGGAATCATTCGGAGTTTTCCTTCTCTTTCCTTGTATATATTGCACCTTAGAAGTGCCAACTCGATTCGGCTCTTCGAAAGATAGACCAGATTGAGATAATTCTGGCGCTGAATCAGAATCAGAATCTGAATCTTCTTTCAAAGCACCAGATTCCGAGGCCTCTTTCAAATCACCGGGATCGCTCGCTTCTTCCTTTATGGAATCTGATAAGATGGGTGGTTTTCTGGCTGAATTGCCAAGATTACCCCCTGAATTATTGCTTAATGAGACGTTGACTTGATCTTTAGCTAACCGATCATTCTCGATTTCAAGGGCATGAAGAATCGCGTCTTCTCTACGAGCATACTTAACTGCTTTCTTATTACCAGTTGCTGCATTAGCCCTTGCCTTCTCAATACAATCATTGTATTCCCCGCAGCGAAATGCTTTCACCCGCTTAGATTTTTCGAGATTATACCAGTCCCTACAGCAAAGATAAAAAAAAGGTTATATTTTAACTTCAATGTCTCAAAAGAAATCACAACTGAGCGCTACCGACCAACAAATAACAAAGACCGAGATCAAATATTTTTTATTAATAGTCAGACAAGTAAAAATGAACGTGGAAGAGCACAAAAAGGAAAGTAAAGACATTGTTAACATAGCATAACTTACCACTAACATCATATTTCCAACTACCACAGATAAATCTGGAAAAGAACATGCAAATGGCATAAAATTCGGCTAAGTCTAAAGAAAACATCACTTTATATAGGTGTTTTTGCTTAAAATGAGCTACAATTGTAAATCTTCTCATCTACCTAAAAGAATTAAGACATATCCATGATGCACTAGGTTTCTGACTGCTGTGGAAAAAAAAACTGAAAGTCGCATAGCGCAACAACTTAATGAACAAAGCACAGGAATAAAGGATTTCACCAAGTTACAAAACCTCAACCTTCACAAAAACAACATTAAGGCACCGCAAAACTCTAAAAACATGTGGACCTACAATTACAGCTTGGTGGAATTAATTTGTGAATTGTCACAACATAACTATAGACATGATTAATAATCAAGTATGCAATAAGTCACAGCCAATGGTGGAGCACATAACAGATAGATAGAATAAGCATGGAAGGTATAGCCGTGTAGCAAGTGATTAGCAACAAAAAACAAAAGAGCAAGTAAACAAAAAGATGGGAATCAAAAATTGAATAGGTAAGAACATTCAAGACTCATCTTAGAATCTTAGATTTAAAAAGATGCGGAAAAACAAGAGAAAGATTGTTTTCCATGTAACTTAGAAGATATCAAACAGCATTACCTACTAGGCTAATAACTTATACCAGTATTTAGAAAACTTCTTATTAACGATTGTAAAAGGCTAACATTTCCTGGAACTACAGTATGTTTCACAAACCTATGCAAGATAAATATATAGCCATTTCGATCGTCACTAAAATTTGCTGCTGACAGAAATTGTGAATTTCTTTTCAAAACTTCTTGCTCATCTCAGAAAGTTTCAATATTCATAAATAGGACAAATTGACATAAAATTAACACAAACATCTACAAAAAATACATAAATTTTAAAATCGAAGTCGAAGAAATTCTCCAAATCATTACAGAAAGATAGACACCAGAGACATTTCCACCACAGTTCTTAATTATAATATCACTAAAATAGCCTCTTAGTCCTCTTTGCAACTTCATGGAGTTGACTAGAAGCAAAATGAACAACGAAAATAGCCAGGGAAACAAAAACCAGCATGAACAGAAGCAGGAACAATGATAAATAGTTAATGGTTTTCAATTCAACAGCTGGGAGCAAAGGCTGAAGAACACTCCAAAATCATTCATTCAAGTATCAACATCATACAATTATCAACCTCAATTCAAAATCAAAAGAACAATTAACATAACAAATTCAATAAGATTAAACCACAAAAAAACCCACAAATTAATTAAAGAAAATATAAATGTTAAAACCATTACAAAAGTAGACTCAAGAAATAATGCAAACTTACACACTAGCATCCTCCCGGCCAAGGAGTTTGACCGGAGTGCCTGATCTCGGTGAAACCAAGCTACCCTCAGAAATCTCGTCGAGGCCCAAAATCCGGCCAGGCCACCATGACCCATTTCGGCGGCGCACCCAAACTAATCCACCCACTGACGCATCTATATCTTTGGCGTTGCTGCCAGGTTCATCGGAGCTACCCATCTCAAAAACAACCCAACTTACTTTTCTAAACGAAGTTCAAAAAATTGACATTACCAACATAAAAAGAAAATGATCCCACAAAGATAGATTCTTTCAGCTCAGTGATTATTCTCAATACCAAACCCAAGTGCTAAAATCACTGTAAACTCCACTTTCACTGATAAATGCACATAAACCTATCACCTGGAACCCAAAACAGAAACGAACAAAAGTCAGCACAAAAAAGCAACCCCACTACCACATGCAGCACAAAAACCTCAAAAATCAGAAGAAAAAGGGAGAAAAAACATGGGGCGAAGGACCTGTGTAAAAGGATACTATGAAGGTGAAAAGATCTAGAAGACGAAGAGAGAACAGAGATCCAAAAGACTTCCTTTTTTCATCTTGCTGAAATCCATTTTTGAGAAAGGAGTTCACTTTTATCAGTTTATTTGTCTCTTTGTAGTGAGTGCTGCAATTGTTCACATGAATTTCTGATTAAATAGCTTTTGAAAATTGCTCTGAATGTTGAAAAAGATTGAGAAGAAACATGGAGTTGGTAGTATAGGGAGCTGAGAGTGATGATAAAGAGGGGGTAATGTTTGCATCAAAAATCATAGCTTTGGGTTATTCTTTCTGTTTTGGGCGAAAGGGGAAGAGAGTGGTTTACTACCGGTTGGGACTTGGGAGAGAGAGAGAGAACAGGTGAAAAAAGCAGCACAGTTGATAGTTGATACCGTGCAATTTGTCGAGTTATAGGAGTTCTTACCCTACCCCCAAAACAAAATTAGGGTAAATCATTTCCACCTCCGTAAAGTTTGAATTGGCTTATGAGGTAAGTCTTTGATGGACGAGATTAGACTAATTTGACAATATTGATAAATATATGAGCCGATATTTGTTTTTCCAAATCTAAAAGTTGCTGCTATGAATGAATAGATTCAATCTTGAAAAAATATTGATGCGGTCTAAAAATAATTAGGGGCACAAAGATGGATCGAGGAAATATCTATGATTCTTATTAAGAGGTCTTGATTGGATTCGTGTGTGTTTGATAAGAATATAAGAATATTTTGATTCGAGAATGATACACAAAAGGAAAGTGTTTGATTAGACTGCGAAAACGTGATTAAATTTGAAATGGACCTAAAGTGAGAAACTTCACTAACTAGGAAATATAATAACTGGATGAAGATGGTGATTCATTCGACTGATAAAATTAAAAATATTTGTAAAATCCTGGTTTTTTTACAAATTTTAATCCTATATATGATTTAATTTTGAATATATGATGAGATTTTTATTCTTGCACTAACAAATTATTTAATACCAAACATATCCTCTTCGATAAGGAAGCTTGTTTAAATAGGCTTCATTGTACTCATGTGATTATTGAAGTGGATAATAATGTTTTATTTGATGCATTGACTCACCTGTATGAAGGGTTTTCTTACCTTTCTCTTATTATCGTAGATTGTAAAAACTTTGCCCTTTATTTTGTTTTAATTTTGTTTCTTTAGTACCTTGGGATGTTAATGTATTAACTCATTATATTATTTTGAGTTGTTCACTTGGATGAGATGATATGAGATTGGTTATGTCTTACACGCCTCGGTCTGTTGCCATCTTTTTCTTCAGTGTAATCAATTTTCCTCCAAATAAATTAAATGTTCATACTAAATTTAACTTTTTCATTTTTCATTGAATAATTTCATTTCATGGAAAAAAATTTCTAACTTTTGCCATATTTACATTTTTTTTCAATTTTTTTCCACTTCCGTTTCTTATTTTTTAATTATTCTCTTATACCTGTCACCCCACGTGTAAATAGATTAATGCAAACATAATTATGGATACGAAAATTAATTACATCAGATTTCCCATAACCAAAAAAGGGATGTTAACCAACCGAACATAACTAAATTAAACCAACCAAACCGATGTAATTTGATATGTTTGATTCAGTTTTCAGTTTAAATGATTTAGTTTCAACTATGAATTTTTATAAATTTTTTATTTATTCAATTGGTTTGGCTTCAATTAATAAAAAATTCGATATAAACGAATCAAATGATTGATTTTAGTAGTCATAAAAAGTATATATATTATATATAAAATTTGCTTTAAAATGTGAGATTACCATTATTTTTAAAGACAAAAAAAATTATGTAGTTGCATGATCCATTATCGAACCAAAATAAATGAGTAATTGAACCACATTTTTTAAGGGTAAATAAAGATATCTTTTCTATGTTTTTGCGTAAATACACTGCCATTTCTTTAAATTTTTTAATATAATTAAAACCTCTTGGTGTTTCACTTCCATCCAAGATTTTAGTTAGATGGAAGCGCAAGCTAAAAAATTTAAAGAGGTAACAATATATCAATGTAAAACTTAGGTAGACTATACTTATTTTCCCTTGGAAAAAAATATGGTTGAATTACCCATTAATTTTGGTTTATATTTTTAAATTATTCGATTTAGCTGTATTTGATTTTGTTTGGTTTTTCAGCTGAATCAATCAATCAACACCCAACACGTCAAGTTAGATACGGGTCGTTTTAAAGCAGAACTAGGTTTTGTTGAGAGAGCTTCCTGTGTTTTGGACCCGAACCAAGCGAAAGAGATTGATCAATCTCTACCATGACTGGTAATCTTCTTCTTCCTCTTTACTATATTGTTTTCATGGTTTCAGAATCTGTGTGTTGAGTCAAGTACCATATGAACAAGATAACTTGCTTTCCTTTTCCCTGGAAGCTGCAAAAGGATCGTTTTTACAACTTAATTTGAGTTTCTCTAATTCGATGATTTATTGGAAGTACTAACGACTTAATTTCTATGAGATTGAGCTGATTGCGTTACTAACGATGAATTTAATCAATAACTGCTTTACCACTAATTACATTTGAGCTTCCGGCAACGTTAGCTGATCTGAATTGGAGTGTTTAATGAAGCTTTTGGGTATATATTCTTTTATCCAGAATATCAACTTACAGTAACACACGTTTCTCTGTGTTGAAATTATGGGGACAGACTATGGCCAGGAGCAAGAGATGGAAATTGAAGCATTGGAAGCTATACTCATGGATGAGTTCAAAGGTATAGCCCAATTTTGTTGACGAATAACTATTTGTACTTCCATGCTAGGAAATCTTACACTTGTTCTTGTGTTTCAGAAATTCATCCAAGTGAGAGTGGGCTAAATACTTCAAATCGATGCTTCCAAATAATAATAACCCCTCAAGTATGACTATTCCTTATTATTTTATCCAAATCTACTTAATTTTCTACTGTATTGGCCATCAATACAACAAACTGTTTGTGAGATTAATTGCTGAGACTTAAACTTGCCGTGTCTATTCTTTGGATCTTGCATTGGAATGCATTGTACTTGATCAAGTTTAAAGGAAATATTTGTTTTACTCGTGAAATGAATATTTTTTAATTTTATATTGTTCTAAGGCGGAAGGATACAATGAAATCAAACTGCTTGAACCAACGTTGACGTTTTGTTCATGGTTTTCTGTATTCACTTTATTTTTTATCGTAAATGAAAAGAGATACTAGAATTTCTTCAATATATATGTATATATATTATCAATCTATTTTCCTCAATAAGAGCGCAAAGTTCAGTATTACCATGCTCCTCCCAATCTGTTCTTTTTGTTATGCTCTAGCAAATAAAATTGTCTTTCTTTCTATGTTTAACTTACTCTCTTTCTACTTTCTTATTTAATCAGGATGATGATGCTGATGAGTCCACTGATATGCCAGGTTGGTGTCTTTCTATTACTCTATAATTTGAGTTCTTTTTCTGCATAAAAACATCACATATGTTTCCTGTTCATCTTTTAATTCACAAGTTTTTTATTTGTTTGGTTTCCTTCTGAGTTTAACAGCAATCTGCTTTTTAAACTTCTTTGAATTTTATATTTCAGTTCAGCTTGCTCTCATTTTTGCGCACACAGAGAAATATCCTGATGAACCCCCACTACTAAATGTCAAAAGGTCAGTATATCTGTCGACATTAATAATCCAGAAGGTTATGAACATTAACATGATAACCTCTCCGTGGTTAAATCAACTTGGACATTCATGGCATGCTTGATTGTTCTTCCAACCATGACAGTTTATTGTCAATCTGTGTTAATAGCTCCAAATCCTCAATGTTTAATCACAGATCTAAGTATATCTTTCTCTCAGAATGCTCTATATAACCAGATAACATACAGTCAATAAATCTTATATTATTTCCTGGTAGCCCTTTTGCTTAATTTTGACTATTACTTTTCTTTATGGAGCTGCAATGTCCATAGCAATTAAAATTTGGTTTGATAGAACGTTTTATTTTCCAAATATTACTTTCATGTCTTCTATTTTTATTTCATTTTTCTCTGGTATAAATTCAGTGAAGACTAATGAGTTGAGTTAACACAGGTATCTTAAAGGCATGGGCTCTTTAGAAGTTGTTCAATATTTGAGTGGTTTAAAAAGTTTATAGGGTTTAATCATAAATATATTTGGAATAGGAATTTATGGTTCAAATTCTCCTTGGATCCTTGTTGAGCTAATATGAACAATGTTATTCATGTAATGTGCACGGGATTAGCTCTTTTCACAATCAACTTGCGTGAGATTTTGCCATTTAAAAGAAACATGGAATTGTGGATTATTTAAACTGTGTAATATATTCAATTGATCATGAACTGTGTTGCGCTCGATGTATTGCTCAAAAACTTACTGTTGAACCATTATTGTGACATCTGAAACTTTAACCTGTCTTCTTCATCTATGCAGCATACGAGGCGTCCAGGTATCTGATCTAAGAATTTTGAAAGAAAAGCTTGAGCAGGAGGTAACTTATTTCACTGTTATATTCATGGCATTTTCTTTCTCAAAATGTCCAAAGCTACTATACTTGCATATCAAAATGTATATTCTGTATGGTTACTATACTTGAAAATGCTCAGGAAAGTTTTTTAATTGTTTTATACAATCCTTGATGTATAAATAATGTCCCTTAGAATCCCTAAAATATTCTCTCCCTCTCTCTCATTCTAAACAGATGAGACCAGTAATTATCACAATTTACTGTGCATGCAGTTTTGCCTCTCTTAGCAAGTATTCTACTGTTAGTAAATTCAGTATCCTTTTGCATCCTTAGACATATCATGACAAATTATCAGATATTTTTTTTTGTAGTTGGTAAAATTATGCTTGCACTAAAAGTTGATATAAATCATAGAAATCTTGAAAGTGATCTGTCTTTATGCTAATTGTTTGATTAAACGGTACGTTTCACAGGCATCTGAGAATCTGGGGATGGCTATGGTCTACACGTTGGTTTCATCAGCTAAAGACTGGTTATCTGAAAAGTATGGTCAAGATGCCGAAAACGACGAATTTGAAGATGAACAGGCAGTAAAAGATGAAGTGAGGATGTTTCTTTGTATTTCGTTTTATTCTTAGCTTGTACGTATGTTAGGTGAAATTTCCTTTGTGTTTCCCATAATTCTTTAAAGCAATTGCGTTTCTAGATATGGCTGTTTTATGCACTGTAAATAAATGTTCTCGATGCTGCTTCTTACATTTTCGTTCACAGGTAATTATACCACATGGAGAGCCTGTTACTGTTGATACGTTTCTTGCTTGGAGGGAAAGATTTGAAGCAGAATTGGCTCTTGAGCGAGCCAAGTAAGTTTAATTAGCACAATCATGTTATTTATGTGTCAAGTATTGATGGATTATTTTGTGAAAGTATTTTGGCCCTGCAAAAATGGATATGCTCTGGCTAATGTTAAAATAATAAAAAATGAAATGCAGGGAACACGCAAATTCGAAAAAATGTGGAAGTTAACTAAATCGAGTCAGTATTTGTATCAACTATCACCAGCTCACATGACTCTGTGGTTCAAATGCTTTTATGTCTCATTTTTTTCTAAAAAAAATTGCGCAATTGCCTTACATTATTGAATAAAAAGGAAAATCCCTCCCCACCCTGCCCTGGATGTGACTCGAACCTGAGAACTCTAGCAAATTCTGTCAGTCTTAACCACTAGACTAAGACATTGGTCGCACTTTTATGTCTCGTTGTTAGATCATAATAATTTGTCATTCATGTATGGGGCTCATTGAATTTGGCAATGCATTGCTGCTGTCATTTATATTTCATGGATCTTTAGCTGGATGTGGGGAATATTACCCTTCTCTGCTGTCTAGATCCAGATCTTTGCGTATTGTGAACTGTGAAGCCATCAGGCAGGGTTTTTTCTACATATGGAGTCAAGTTTGTACAAAGCATTTTGCACTTGCCTTTTTGGCTAATTTCATAGTGGTGCTTATTGGTGGATCCAGCTGTAGAAGTTAAGAAAGTTAAGGTTCTAATTTGAAATTACGAACTGGAAATAATTGAAAGATATCAAAGCTCAATGGATTTATGGAGCTGGATACAATGTTGTAGTTAATAAAAATTTAAGTTATGTGAATCATCTAGTTGCAAGGCCAAACCTTATAATACGCTTAATTGCTTCTTAGGATTTTAGGAGATAAGACTCTCAAGACATTTTATTTCTTGAGGTGGTGTAATTTAATGTACACTAAGAAAAAAGAGTATTAGTTGCATTATAGACTTGCACCCTGAAAGGATCCCTGAATGTCTACTCAAAAAGTCACCGAAGAAGGAAAAAGAGTGTTTGTGAGTTGAAATATAGTGAAACATGACTAAATTGGTCAAATGTGAGTTTTTTCGTGTAACGGTTCAAGGCAGTCATTGTATTTGGAACTTGCAAATTTCAAAGAGAAATAATTTCTTCCTCTGCCCCTTCTGATAAACTAACAAATACTAAATATTTTATGCTAATGATTATTGCTTGTTTCAGGCTGATGCCTGAATCTGCGCTTACAGTCTCCAAGGAAAAGAAGCTAACGGGTAGACAGTGGTTTGAAAGTGGAAGAGCGGTATGTCTTTCCTCCCATCCCTTTGTGTTATAACGTAGATAGTTGAACATTATAATTGTTCCAATATGAATCACTTATTAAAATATGCCAAAAGATATATGGTTGCACTTCGATACTTGGTCGCTTCTTGCAATATTAAGACATTAAATTTTCATCACCAGGAGAATTGATGTTCTTAGTTCTTACTCATTAATCTACTACTTGTTGTTCTGGTGCCTTCTTTGGATAAAATCCATAAGATCAAATTACATGGTTAATACTCGATTTCTGACTTGAATAATCAAGTAAGAAATAATGAGTACATTTGGTGCAGCAATTGGATTATGAGTATTTTGAATTGTAGACAGAAAGTCCTGGATGATATGAATTTTTCACATGTTCTATGTCGGGATACTTAGTTTGCACGAGTTATGAACAATTAAATAAAACTACATCTCTTCTGCAGAAAGGCGTGGCTGCAGTTAATGAAGAATTTGATGAGGAAGATGAAGAGGAAATCGATTTTGACGACGATGATTTTGAAGGTAACTAACTTTTTATGCTTCAAAGTCACAGTTTCCTTGTTTTTGTGTATCAAACAATGATCTTCTCTTTTTGAATATGACAGATGATGAAGATGATATGCTAGAGCATTATCTGGCTGAGAAATCTGATGCATAGGAAAATGCATCTCGAGATATCTAAGTACGAGTTTTTGCATGTATTGTCTGTTTTGCCCTCATTGAGAGAGTAGAGGGGCATGCAGATCAGTGATATTATGGTATAATGGATGATTGTATTTGAAAGTTTACTAGCAATTCCAGAGAAAAAAAAAAGAAGAAACCAAATGGAGAAGCCAATTAGTGATCTACAACCGAAAAAGAACTAAAATCTCTTTTCCTCAATCAATTGAAAAGGAGAATTTTATTGACTGAAGTCTGAAATTGTTCCATTATGTATTGTACTCACAAAGACTTGGAACATTATGGAATGAAATACAGTTACCAATGAGAAAAACCCATTCAAGATAAGTAAATAATATTTTATTTGTAGTCTAATTTCCCAATATTCCACAAGATTAATTATGAAGCATCCAAGAGTAACTCCCAGTTCTGGAGGCTCTTCCTAATTCTAACACTACAAATTAACCAATTCTTTTTACACCAATTATTCAAATTACACACCGACCCAATTTTAACACTAAATATATGTTACACATCTGTAGAGTCCTCGACGTTTTCCCGTATCAGCAGAATATGAGATCAATGCTTGATATAATAGCACCAACAATCAACTCCTATGTCGAGAACTGTAGTTCTAGATCATTATCGACCAAAAAGAGCAGAAAAACAACCCGATTATGGAATCCTTTTTGACTCTATACACAGCCTTGATCAGCCATTGCTTGAGCAATCGTCAGAAATGCAGATATGGCAGCTCCATGTAACAAGGCTCTGTCAAAATGAATTAGAACAGTAACATTTTTTGGATAAATGACCAGAATATTATCAATATGGATTCGAGAATTATGTTATCAAGTTCGAACAACATCATACTAAAGAAAAGGTACACTTACTCGGGACTCTCTTTTGGGTATCCGAAATCGCTTGCTGCCTTGAGTGCTCTTTGGTATGTCTGTTTCATTGCTTCCTGCCATTTAAAGCAACGATTTTTGAGCATTAGAGTGACGAGGAAAGAATAGATATTATGGAATAGCAATATGACTGCGACCCGTTTATTTCAAAATCTATGCCACATGATACAGTGAAGTTAGGTGAAGATCCTTTTAAACATCAGATTATTTTGGCAACCATACTAATCATTTGATGCAAAAAGACACTCAACTACAAAAATTTGATTCTCGTACCAGTCATTTTCAGAGAACGAATAATGCTCGTGGTTCAAGCTAACATATGATTTATAGGTTCATAAATTTTAGCCAGTAGGCAAAAGATTAGAAGCTGTTGAGATTGAGAATCTCATTTCAAGTAGTATAAAGGGAATAAAAAAATAAAAATAAAAGCTAACATAGCCATGCCTGCAACTTAGATTCAAAGTCCTCAGATGACCAGTGCATCAAATTGCATTCATGGTTTAATTCAAACTCCCCAGCAACAACCTGCAACATAAAAGATTCAAAATTGAGATCACAAATAACTTGCATTTCAGTATTTAGATTGGATCTTCACAAGTATGCTTTCTTGAAAAGTGCGACGAAGATTATGTTACTCAACAGAGCTAGTTGCACAAATCTAATCCTCTGCTAAACCAGAACTCTTTTGGATTGTTTTAAATAATGAAAGATGTTTTCAGTGAATTTCTTTGAGCATTGGAGCTGCTATGGTTGCTGGCAAAATAAGTTTAAGGCATATTGTGGAAAATTGATTCATTTTTTTCAGGTTTCTAACCAACACTCACTAATAAATATCAATTTTTTCGCGTATAATCATTTATAAAACTATATTAAAGCAAAAACATTTATTAAATATCCTTCAGGAGATATAACAAAAAAAAGAACACTTTAAAAAGTCCAAATCTGGCACAGGTAGAGAGTATAGAAGTTCAAGTGTTTAGTCTTGTGAAATAAACCATTATTAGACCAAATGAACACCAAAAATACACCCATATTTGTCATCACATAGCTAACAAAATATACAACTGTCAGTAAACAAATCAAAGCAAAGTCAAATATTGGCGGGCAGGCTATATTTCAAAGTTTTACTCCTTAGCTAAAATGAATAAAAAAGCAGATTTTCTTTTTCAGTTTTGTCAATCAAAATTGGAAAATCAACTTCCAAACAGCAGTAATGCTAAGTTCAACTCAACTCCTCTAGATCCATAACCATTACAAATCAAGCTAATAACAAAACAGCCTTTTCTTTTCAAAAAGTATATATGGAGACAAATTTTTATAAATATTCCTTAACATGTAAAAATCGGTGTATTAAAGATAAGTCAATTTAGTAAATATCATACCCCTCCAGCACCAGCTGCCACAGCAGGAGCAATAAGAACATTAGCCTTTTTCAAAACTTCAACAGCTTCAGGTGTGCATGGCATATTTGCGCCTAAAATACGCGAACACCAATCAACGACTAGCATGAAATTTGAACAAGACACAGAGATCGAAACTACAATGAAAAGTGCTCCCTCAAAAAGGCCCAAACTTTTACCTTCTACTAGAATACGGCAACCTGAATTTACCAAATTAATGGCATCAGTTTGGTCGATTTCATTATGGGAAGCACAGGGAAATGCCACATCACACCTCTCGCTCCATGGCTTTGCTTCATCATAGTACTTAGACCGAGCATACGTCTTTGAGTAGTCTCTGCATATGCAAATGTAAGGAGGATGGCAGCTTAAAACAACTACATATAACATGAATGCTGAGTCGAAAACAAACCTCAAACTTCTTTGCTGAGCTTTGATATCTCGCAAGAAAGATATTTTCATGTAATCAAATCCCTCATCATCCACTAAGTATCCCTTAGAATCTGCGCAGTATTTTCCATGTAAAGGCAATCATTTCAAGGCTTTCAAAAGTAATAGCGCATCACATCTCTTCAAAGCTCATCCACATTAAAATTATTTAGCCCAAATTTCAAAATTACTGAAAATTAAGGGATCATCAAATCAGATTCTAATAAGAAACAGGCTTTTCTGTTCCTCAGTTATTTAGTAAAAAACCCAAATATACTTAGGGTCTTTATACACATAAAGGTCTAAGGTGTAATATTAATTGATGAAATAACACAGTACTATATTAAGGGATACGTAAAGTAAACAAATTGGGAGCATGATGATAGAGAACAAGATCAGATTCTAGATTAAACTAGTACTATTCCTATGGTAGGCAACACTATTCCTATGGTAGACAATCATCAAGTATGGGATCATGAAATAATAATGCTGGCTGTATGGGTGTTGCAACGATATGGGGTTTAATAATTGTTAGTATTAGTGTGTTTAGAGTATCATTTAAGGTGTAGATTTGGATTGTTTTAGGCAGACTTGAAGTTGTAACTTTTTGGGCTCTCCTTTGGGAAGAGCATTATTCTGGGGGATTGAAGAGTGTGTTCTTCAATTCATTTTCTGTTTTCAATTCTGTCCCTTTTTGTTGTATTGTTTTCTTTCTTATTCCAACTAAAGTTCCAACAGATTTCTGTTTCTCTTCCCTATTTCTTTACTTGTTTTGTTCCATGTTCTCGGTTGCTAACATTTGGTCTGACCTGCCGGATCAAACTATCCCCCCCACCGATGGCAACCGAGACCAGATTTCAATCCTTTCATGCTCGACAAGATGCTACTGATGCCAAGCTTGAAGAGGTGACTCACCAAGTCCAAGAACTCACTCTTTCTATTGTAGAAATTAAGGCAGATTTAGCTTCGCAAAAACAAGCAAACAGTGAATTTCA
>CATIWQ010027099.1:0-15661 GCA_949673415.1 Euphorbia schlechtendalii
TTTTTTTCTTTTAAGCATATGTTTTTGAAGTACTTTGTACTTTGCACCCATTTTTCATGCTACGCTTTCTTTTCTTTTTTTTCACTCAATGAATGGTTGCAGTTTCTGCTCCGTACCATTCCTAACCTTTTGCATAACTCATTGGTTATCCTCTCTTTCTTGTGATTTTTTCTTTCTTAATACCCTCATCCTTTATTAATCAATTTCAAAGTATTATGGCTATACTTTCCTAACACTTTAAACACACTTAATACTTATAGGACTTATTCGAGATTTGCATATAAAACTCATAGTAAGAATAACATTAGATATTACTCCACTTAAACTTATCGAAAGCATACAACTTATACTAATTCATGTTGCATCGAAATATAAATCGAAACTTACTTGCAATGTTGTTCTCGAATGTTACTCACCACTCATCTTTGCCAAATGGTAAATGTTGTGCTAATAATGCTCAAATTCAACAAGCGCTCAAATTTTTCACTAACATCAAACTTGTAAATACCTAACACTCACAATAACCTTGGACAAATGTTAGTAAATTATAAGAATAGATAATGTATAAATGTTACGAAAATTAACAAAAAATTTTCAAATTCTTTGATTTTTCTATTTTATTCAATTTTTTGGATTTTACGGGATTTTTACAAATGCCCCCCATACTAAAGAATGCAATGTCCTCATTATGAGACATTATAAAAATCAAAAACTATGATAGTCTAAAAATAGAATTGAAAAAGATAAAGTAAAGAGTAAACCCGATCTGTTATGAAGGAGAATCCGGTGGACTAGGAGTGAATTGACTGTTTTATTTTCTAAAGAAAGAAATTAATTTTCAAAGCATCAATTTATTACTTTTGTTTAGAATCTTCATGTCTTTCTTCATAACTCCAAGTTCTACTTGGCAATTATCCATTTTAAGTTGCATGCTCGCCTTCCAATCTTCTAGAACTTCTTCATCTTCTTCATCATCTTCTTCTATTTCGGTCATTGGGGCTTTTCCTTTGAGACGGCTAACAAATGGATTTGATGGTCCGATGGAAGAATCTTCTTGAATCAAATTGAGTTTCTTGGTGCAGTTGGAGTAGGAATAAAAAGAATAAACACCTTCATGTTCTTGGAGTAGTCCAGTGTTCTTCAAATATGTCCCATCCATGTATCGAAAATACTCACTAGGCTATTGAACATAGGGGAGTTCTCCTCTAGCACCCAAGATTATGGTAGTGATAATCTCAGCCGCTCCAATCTTGCTTCTCATGCTCGTTGAATTTTTCTTCATCATACCCCATATAATATCCACGAATTCCACTTTTTGTTTCATTATAGCACAAGAAAGAACAAACAACTGTTTCTTTTGGACCCGTGTATTCTCTACTCGACAAAATACCGAAGTGGAAAGGTATTTGTGGAGAAGAAGAATGCATTCATCCTTAATGAGTTTGTTAGGAGAATTTTTGGGATCGAAGACTCTCTTACCCGATAAAGTTGCCCAAACTTGATTAGGTTGAAACGAATCCGTCATGCTTGATGAAGTAGCAATCTCGAAACTGAACCAATCACCCATCATCTCTCTCGTGACGGTGTATTATTATCATTGATTCCGAAATTGTATTACCCTCTTCCTTGAATCTTCGAAATCGAATGTTACCAAACATTGGAGAATCCAATCTCTATTTTGAGGAAATTGTAAATCCACAAATTTTTTAAGACCAAGAGCCGAAAGGTAGACTTCCATCTCTTCATGGAGATTAAGAGTTTCCAAGAAGACTAAATCGAGGAATATCATACCGGTGATATCCAATTTACTTAGCTTTTGAAGTTTCTTACCCTCTTCTCTTGTCTTCAATGGTAAAGGACAATCAAATTCTTCTTGAATTGATTGAGCTCCTCTCTTGTGTGCTGCTCTCTTCACATGAGTCATATTGGTTTTGAAGTAAAAGGTTTGAAAAGGTTTAGATGCTTGAATGTAGAAGATGAATTCAAAAATTTGTAGGCTTTTTACAAGGTATGGTGGCTAGGGTTCAACTTGGACCTATTTATAGAGTTGCAAGGGGTCTCTAATTGGTCATGAAAAGGATTATAGCTATTTAGGCTCAAAACTAGCTGTTAATGGCGGTTATGAACATCTGTCACATGTCAGTTCGTGATCTGTAACGGTTATATTTTACCCATGTCGCAATCGTGAAAGCCAGTCACGATCGTGACTTCTTCACGAAAGAAATAGAATGCTTTGATATCCAGTGTTCACGAGCCCGAATTAAGTCGCGGTTGCGATCTTCTTTGATCATCAAATTTCTTTAATTTTTAGACTTGCACCTATAAAAACTTAGAAACACAAACACGAACAAACTTTGTTAAATATAAACAATAAATATTTACTATTATACCTTGAGTAATTATGGTGATGATAGCAATTGAACATCAACGTCTTGTTGTTCAAATTTATTTTCATTTATAATAACAAATATTCACAAGTAAACATAACAAAAGAAAACAATTAAAAAAACACACACGAATAATACGAAACACAAAACAAATTGAAATCTACTAATACAAATTTTCTAAATCATGAAAGGAAATGAAACTATTCTTAAGGAGTTAGTGATTCAATCATCTGATCAATCTTATTTCGTGATTCCCGCAATTCCCTTTCAACATCACATACAAAAATATGGATATTGCTAATTTTGCGACAAATAGAGATTTGTTCCTCCATTAATTCATTCAACTTTCTCTTAAGATTGGATGAACTACTCCTTTCTTCCCTATCAATTTCTCTTTCATGCTTTTTATCTGCTTCTACTCGTTCATCCCACAATTTCCAATCTTAAATTATCCCATCCTCACCAATACACTTAGTTAGAAATCCATGCTTGAAGAAAATTTCCATAGTTAACTCTAGAATTTTATCTTCTTCAGTAAAGATTTCTGCACAACAAGGTAATCTCCCAATTTGTCCTAACAAATTCGCCATAGTTTGACACCCGTACGCTATTCTACCAGGATCAATTGCGGTAAACATAAGAGTCCCCATTATAATCCCTGATACGTCTACAAGTAAACCATTCCAAACTGCTTCCAAGATAAACAATTCTTCAGGAATGACTATGTCAGAACTAGATCTACCAAAAAGTGCACTACTTAGATAGAGGTGTAGAGCAAGCAAACAAGGGTCTCTGATCCATTGGTTATTGGCAGATTCCTGTTTGTATTCATCTTTTCTAGTAAGGCGATTCCATGTTGGTAGTGGATCCCAACCAGGAAGCATTTTGTAGAAACAATCTTTAGGGAACCCTAAATTCTACTCCAACTTCTTCCTTGACAATTTATACTTCTTCCCAAGATGTCAATACTCCAAACAATCCATCTTAGAATTCGTCCATACTGACAAAATCAGCATTTCCTTTTAGTTATCTTCACTATTCCCAATATTCATAGAGGAATATAGAACCATGTTTAGGATTCCAAGGTAATACATTACCCTCTCTTAGATTCCTAATTGAATGAAACTATTCTTATAAATGACATAAGAACTAGTGAAATCTGCATCTCTGATGGTTTCGAAATGATCACCTTCCTCTTGAGAGTGAATAGGAAAAGGTGTTTCATACCATTCTTACAGGTTTAAAGGAGGAATAAGAACAGATTTGTTTCAGTGAACCATTCTGATGAAAAGGGTTTATTGATTTCAAGGTTTAGAATAGAAATTTTAATTGAAAGGAAAGGAATTTTGGATATCTGAAATGAAAAATTATGAGAACCATACCCTATATGTGGAGTTTGAGTAAACTAAAAGCAAGAAAAAAAAGTTTTGTAGGGAAATTCACGAGCGCGATTGATAGTCACGAACGTGAAAAGGAAAATAGAAGAAAATCTACTGTTTGTCAAGAATATTATAACGTATCACCTCCAAGATGATTATTTCATAAACTTTTCAAATCTGGAATGAAATTTAGAAAATTGTATGGTAAAAGAAAAGAAAATAAATAAATGTAATTGATTTTTAGAAAATGCTTACCTTCCCCAGACAATTCAATTTCTATAACACACTTTCCTTCCCCGGCAACGGCGCTAAAAACTTGTTCGCCACTTTTCTACTAATAAGTTTAATAGTTTGTTCACAAGATTCGGCTTTATATAATTGGTGCCAAAAACTTGTTCATGAAAAATATAGGTGTTGTCAGTACCTCTTATCAAATAGAAAATTGATGATAACTGCAAGTATACAGTTGCGATGTAGTATTAAAAGATATCGATCCCACAGGGAAGGACTAGTTCTAAAGATTGAAATGGGTGATAAAATAAAGAAAATAAAATATATTAAAGTAAAGGTTAGGAAAGAATGATTAGAATGAAAAAGGAGTAAATATAGGTATGAAAGATTAGAGAAATATATAGATTTTCCCTATGAAATAAGGATAGCAGAGAAAGCATGCAAGTTCAACACAGATGTTATGATTCCCTAACTAATCTAACAGACTCGATCCTAAATACCCAGATGTTCAATTATTCACTGCAGAGCAACACATGAAATGACTTTTCTAAACCTAGCACAAAAGAATTAAGACAATTATATAAACCTGGACAACGTCAATACTATGCTTAGTACGGGTTGCTCTCACATAGCCATATTTAGAAAGTTACCATTCCAAAAATGTTGGCTCACTAAAAAGCGTTATATCATAGATCCAGTGATTATGCACGATATTGTTAACCCCGAAATTACTCTTAAAATTAACTCCAACGCATATAACTTGATTAACATAAAAGACTTAACACAAAATACGCATTATGACACATAAACATATCATAAACATCAAAATAGAAAGTATAAGTAGAAAGCAAAGAGAAGTTGTAAGGTATGCAAGTGAAAGCTAAAGTTGATCAAACCGTATCCACTCTTTAATGGGAGATGTCAATTCCCGCAATTCCTGCGTCTGCTTTGAATTCGGTGTCGGATCGTACAAAACCTCCGCTAGGATGCTATTCTTTGCGAATATCGAACAAATGAATATTGAAGAATGAAAACATTTACTGGTAAGTGATTTGCAAGTACACTTATACAACAATTGCTCAAGAATATAGAGAAATCTAGTGATCGAAACAAGGATTTGAATCACTTAAACATTTTCTCGCTAACACTTATGAATGTAGTAAAATCTCTATCTACACACACTATATTTCTCTCATGCACTCTAATATTTTCCTTCTTTGGTTTCCCACACTGTGATGCACGAAATTTGTAAGGTTTGGAGCCCTATTTATAGAGTTCAAAGGGTTGCATCTATCCAAACAGAAGAGTTGTGTCCATTGGTGAAAGATTGCATCTCTTCATTGTGATTTGTTGAGTAGCTTTGATTTAATCCACAATAGATAGGCACATTTTCATGATTGGTTGACTTCTGATAAGTGTCTTTTCATTGGTAGTTGATTGCGGTTGATGGCGGTTGATCATGCTTATCTAGCGGTTGTTAGTTAAGAAGATAAAACCAGAAAACCATCCAAGTCGCTATCACGATATACATGTCACGACCATGAATATTTAATTGGCAGACTTCTTTTCTAAAGAAGAATAAGTCATGACCGTGAATGATTGTCACGACCGTGAATTGCATTTTCTTCAGAATTCTCCTTGCAACTTCACCGATCTTTAACAGCTTCGATCCTAAGCCAAATCTTTGAGTTCCTCGCATCTTTTTGCACCCTTTTCACTCTTTTTTCATAGAATTCCACTTTAGATCATTTTACTCCCAAGATTTACCTAGTATCTGCATTTGCATCACAAACAACTACATACCACATGAAATCTTTTATATGAAGTATAAAAATGACTTAAACTATAGTGTTTAGTGTGTAAAATTATAATGATAATAAGTGTAATTATACACTTATCATTTATGCGAAACAAAAAGTTTTACCCCTTTAATAAAAAAATTAAAGCATGAGTTTAATGAAAATTCAGGGATGTCGCGAAGGCAACTTCTATTTTTAGGAGGCTTTTGTGATTTTGCAATGTTGACTTTAAGCTTGAGTTGGCCATCATCTTTCTTGGTGTTTGCTGACTCTCTAAATGGAGGTGGAGTTCCTTGTTTACTGGGATGGTGTTGCTCTAATTTGGCATCGTCTTTACCAGTAGATGACATGATGTATGTTATTTATGCATGATTTTATGAATAACATATATCATATGATGTATATTCATCTGTTGTAAGCGTTGTGGGCTTCGTTCATTGAGGAGCCTTCTCTTGTGTTGTGCGTGGTTACCCCTAGGATTTATCTTATTAGGGATTCCATAGATGACTTCCTCAGAGTGATGACCATGGGTTCGTTGAATCAAATTTGAGTTTAGAGCTTGAATAAGACGAGTCGTTGACCTCACGTTGTATTAACGATGATCGCTTGGAAGCCATTTGCCTAAAGTGTTGGAAGTATATAATGCCACGTACCGTTTCGAGGAGAAGATGATGAATTTGATTTTTTTTTGTTCTAATTTCTGCATAGATTACCCTTGCGGGTTTTCAATCTATCGAACCTTGTCTTAATTTTTATCTAGACCTCCTTTTCAAGTTTTCAATCCAGTAGACTCATTTTTCTTTATTTTTACTTTTTCATTTTTTTGGATGTTTACTTGCGATATTCTACCATTGGCATGCAAGCAATAAAATTAAAACATATGCATAAAGATTTAGCAAAAATGACAAGTCATTGATGAACTTAACAAGGGTATAAATGTTTCAAATGATTTGACTCCTACCATTGATTAGCCCTCTCAGGTTTTCTAACCAATGTAGTTATCTTGATGTCTTAAGTTTTGCCTGAGCTGCCCTTATGGGTTTTCAACTCAGGGACTATTCTTTTTCTATTTTGAAAAGAAACCCTAATTTTTACTCAACTAACAGAGTGTTAATTGACAGGCTAATTTTTTTTATTGGTACTGCTTTTTATCGATTTATTTCTTTCACCTATGCGTGATAGCAATTGTGTAAGACTTGGTTGATTTGGTAGATCAGCCACCGTCCATGTCCACGGCTTCAATTGTTATCTCGTTCAGCATTTCTGATCAATTAGTTGGTGCTCAAGCCACTTTGTTGGCTTGAGATGTATGTGATGATGAGTCTTGGTGCTTGATCATCAACATTTCCTTCAATTGTACTTCGATGATATGTGATATGTCAAGGATCAGGTTTGATAGCTTGATTCCATCGAGGGTGAATGATTTTCGTTCAATTATGTTTCTTCCACAATTTAGTACTTGGCCCATAAGTATTGGTGGACTATGTGATGAAGTTGTTGACATGTTCAATGATCTAACTCCTTCTTTGTGTCTTTGATATTGCGCCGGTGGTTTAACCTCAATTTGTTTTATTGACGTTTTAGTCTTATTCTGGCTTTTATCATTTTGATCTTTGTTTGATTGATTTAGTAATCGGTGGATGCTTCATTCTTGGTAACCTGTTTGTTAATCTTACATCTTTGTAGAATGAAGCAAATGTTATCACGCGTTGTCTAAGTACATGTGTTTATCCCTCACTTTCTCTCAAGAATCAAATCATTTAAATTTATTATAATTGTGGAGAATCCATTTATACCCAAATCAATTTCATGACATGATGTGTCACATGTGCTAAAAACATTATGTATATGCTTATGAGAATGCGTGATGTCATCAATAGAAGATCAAACAAATAAACAAAGTTCAATTTATTCAAAAATTCAAAGGCCTCGTGGGCAAAGTAGCTAAATGCTAATTTATTATATCATCAATCATGGGTTATTCCCTCAAATGTGTCCATGGATTCAAAGTGCTCCATCCTATCCACCTTCTCAAACACTTCTTGATAGCTTGAAAAGATGTCAACCCCAAACTTGTTCCTGTATGATGGCAATGCACCATCCAAAAGCTTGGTTATCATCTCCGGTAGACTTAAACAAGCTCGAAGCCTGACCTGTGTGGCCATCCAACGTGCATAGTAAGATATGAAGCTCTCACCCTACTCTTGCCTCATAGCTCCAAATAGTGAATTATGGTTTCCATTTGAGAGTTGAAACCATAATGCCCTATCATAGCCTGAGTAAGGCTATTCCAATCAGTAGCTATGTCTAGTGGAAGGTGTCTGTACCATTCATTGACTAGGTGGCCCCAAGGTGATGACAAAGAGCTTAGCCATCATCTGTTCACTAACCCTTAATGCCCTCATCACCATCTAATAATGCGTTAAGTGAGCATGTGGGTTGCTAGATCCCACATACTTTTCAAACTGCAGCATTGCGAAGTTTGGGGACAAGTTGTCTTCATCCCTGATTGTTGGTTATGTAGAGTATGGATTCATGAGATGGCCACCGTGAGTGGCCAAGAATTGTTTCCATAATTCTGCCATTCCTGGTTGTTGGAGGATGGCGTTCCATGCGCTTGGATGAGAGCTATATTACCCCTGGGGAAATGTAGTAAAATTGGGCAGATAAGGTCCTTGGAATTGTGAGATAACTAACGTACTCTAACTAGGAATGGTTGTTGGGTCATTCTTTGGTAGAAAGGCCCTGGTGCGAATGCCAACTACCCAAGTTATCCTAGGTAGGATTGATTATAGAAAGGATTGGTAAAGTTATATCTTGGCTGCCCAATCTAAGCCTAATTCAACTGACTTTGTCATGCCCCGAATTTATAAAAGGTGGTAGGAATTGGGTGCATTGCATGCGAGGTAGGAGGTCCCGCTATTTCAGGCTAACTAGTTGGACCGCCGTTGTTAAGGGTGACCTCCAGGCTAGGCACCACATTTTGAGCTTTCCCGGTGTGTTGGCGAATAAGCGGTGCTAGTTGTTCGCTATTGGCAAAGGCATTCAAGGTAGCTGCAATCTCGATACTCACCGATGATTGATGTGTCTGCTAAGAGTTTTATCCCGCAAGGACAGGGTGATCCTCCCCTGCACCTTCTTTTGGTGGATTGGCCATGAAAGACACACGTTGAACTGAATCTGAATCAAAACCTGAGTCCTCACTTGAGTTAGTGTACGGAACCCCCTCTAGATTGGCCATGATTGGAGAAATGTACACTAGGTGATGAGCGGGGCCTTTTCCAAGCTAAGATACGCAAGCAAAAGATCAAACCATGAATGATTCGCGATGCGGAAAAAGTGTGAGATGTTTAATGTCATGGCTGCATTCACAAAGGGTTAGCATGCCATGATGTGAGATAAATAATATGTTTGTCAATCCACTTGAAATAAACCGGTTAGTCATTAGATAAAATGAAAATAAGTGAACATGAAAATCCAAAACATGTGGATGAATTTGAGGTCTGTATGATGTCCATGTGACATCGTGATATGAGGTGACCAAGTTACCATGTGGTGATAGGTCAATAATTTGAGATTTTATACTATGACTAGGTCTCAAGGAATGAGGAGGTCAAAATTGTTTCAGGTAAGTAGTGCGACATACCTTGATGAAATGAAAATAATTACTGTATCTAGCTATCTAATGAATTATTTGGTTATTTCACCCAATTGGGGTGAAGTTTTGGATGCTGTGTGGTCATCGCTATTTGAGGGTATGTGGTGATGCATGAATCATTACCCCATGTGGGCGAATGGTTTGGGTATTAGGAGTATACCCTTGAGGATTGGTAATGTAAGGTTTTTGAAATAAGTTCACCCCATGTGGGCTTAGGTTCGGATGTCAGCAAGACATCACGTGATGTGGGATAAAATGTGATTTGGGTAGGTATTTGCCCTTCTTGGGCCATGTGGTATGTGTGATTGCCCTGTGTGGGCTATGAGTTGAAGGTCGAGTGGACATCTCAAAGATGATGTGTGGGATTTATTATTACCCCTTGTGGGCTAAGTGTCAGATGTCAAGTGGACATCATGCAGTAAAAGAAAGGTATGTTCACCCTGTACGGGCTAATTGCTGGATGTCAAGTGGAAATCTAGCTGAAAAAGGGGTAAGTGATGTTTCATGATTCTAATTGGTTCATGTTATCCTAGGGTAACATGATCTCGAGTGTGATCTAATCATAAGTATGTGCCGATTTGGCATCATGATGATGAGAAGATGCAATGTTAAATCATTTTAATCATTATAAGTGTGTGCGTTCAAGTGTTTGCACTAAGATTTGTGGTTAGCATGACATTTGTACAATAATAAGTACATAGTACATAGCGTGCAATATCCAAACTTCTAACCATACAACTCCCGCGTGTAGGGTTTTAGCTAGTCTCTATCCTAAGTTTGGTTAATCTTAGTACCATGAAGATACTAAGGAGTGCACCTGCTAGAAAAATAAAATGTATGGTCGTTTGTTGGGTAACATCCTAGGGAAAAATGCTTATGGTTTATTTACATGAGGTTTGTAAATGGGTTGTTATGTAGAAGGTTCTTGTTACACTAAAATACACTCCAAGCCTCTCCCCAAATAGGTTATAACGAGGGAGGTACATGCGATATGGCAACAAGTGCTTCACTCGCTCAAGTACTATCTTTTCTCTGGGAGGCTGACTAGTACAAGAGAAAGATTTGTAGTAATAGGGTACCTTAGACTTATGGGCTAATCTCCTATATTGCAATGTGAAATTATGGAATGTCATAATTAAGAAAATACGGAACAATGTGATCAATAATTTTTGGCACTTATCCAAAATCTAAAACCTTTTAAAAAACATGTTATTAGAAAAATCCCCAATGGAGTCGCCACTGTGAGCGCTTCGGATGAGAGGTACGGTCCACCGGAGTGTTTAAAAAGTACCGGGTTGGGGACCCGGAAGGTTTGGTCGAGAAAGCGAAAACATTTTTAGATCGGTCAAACCCGAATCCACCATCTCTTAGTATAGAGTCGCCATCTGGATTAGCTCTTTCCAGGAATTAGATTCTTGTGAGGCTTAACGTCCGGGGGACTCCCCACTAAAACATAGAGATTCGAGTCTGGGATAAGTTGTTTATTTCTTATTAGATCACATTATATTACATCTATAGAAAACAGTATTTCTTAACTGTGCATATTCGCACTTATGTCGTTTTCAAGTTATAATGTATGATTTTGTGGAAAGCAATAAAATCATACATAAAGTGATAAATAAATGCGGAAAAGTAAAGATTAAATATTACATAACATCGAGGGATGCAACCGCCCCGCCTAATCTATTAATTACAATTCCCGTAAAAATATTTGAAATGCCATACCCGAAGGAAAATAAAACCCTAGGCATACATCTAACCTGCATCCACAATAGTTAGTACCAGATATAGCACAATATTTGCATGTATGTTTGATTTAATTTTGAGAAGGCCCGTGTGACCTAATTAAAACATCGATAGTTTAAAGTTCTTGTTTATAAATATGTTGGTAGTTTTTTATCAGTGAAAATGACCGCATGGCAAAGTGTGATGCCTGTTATCCGGGGATAATTTTTATTTCCTTCGTGAGGGTAAACTAACATGTATTTTAATAAATTAAAAGAAATTAAAGACGAATAAGAAGTGTTACAACATTTGTACAATAAATGAAAATAAAATAACTCCTAGGTCCACATGTACAATAAAAATAGGTAAAATATAGGAAGCACGAGATAAAGTAGCTCTAGGAACTCAGAGGCTTACCCTTTCGGTGTGAATCCACTTCGATGTATCCGTATGATCCCCGGGAGCGTTCCCCGTTCATCTTTAAGGTGTGTTTGTGTGGAAAATAAATGTTTATTTATCGAAAAGATAATCAGACTCGAGTTCTAAATTTATTATAGACCCGAGAATATCTGAGGATTTTAGAATAAGAAATAGATGGAAGTTGATTTGAAAATCATAAAGTTTCGAAATCCAAACGTGTTTTGGATCTGAATTATTTGAAGAATTTTTGAAATAAAATATTTTTGTAGTTTTTGTTAGTGTTTTTGTTTCTGAAAAATAGAGTTTTTCTCTCAAATTTCGAGCCCATTTCAATCCAAAAAAGTCCCCGATACTCATAGGGGAGAGTTGGGCTTGTTGGAAAATTCCAGCGAGCCGGCTCGCTGGAATCAAGGAAGCCAACGCACCGGGCTCGCCTCCAGTTGAGTCGTGTTTTTCTGATTTTTTTATATTTTTTTAATTAATTTATTTATTTAATAAATTTTACCAAAATCTTAATTTTTCAAAAAAATTAAAGTCCTTAACACAATTTGGCGACGAAGAGCATTCCCATTAAGAGATCTTCAAATAATTGAAAATTGTGTGATTCGAGGCTAAAAATCACGAAAAGTAGTCATCATTAGACGTGTGAGCTGGTGCAAAATCCTATGCTCACAGATGCATTCATCTATAGTTACATATATTATATTTAGCGGAGATATTTAGTGAAATCGCTTAATTTTGATAATTGTGACTTAAAGCTTATGAAGACCAAATGGTCAATGACCATTTCGCAAAATATACAATTTTTCTCCCACTTGAATTAGGACGTCACTATTATAAAATTTAACATCTCAACTATAACCGGTACCACGATCTATTTGGGCTAATCTCACATTTAGAATATTTAATTTAATTAAATATTGATGCCAAAAGTTAAGACTTTAACTTTTATTCTAATTAATTAAAATTTACAATTTTAAAATATTAGAATTTATGACACCAAATTAACAAAATAACAGGAATAATATTTTGAAAAAATTCGGTTCAGCCGTTTTAATCCTTAAAATGGACTTTGTGAAATTTGAATCATTAGAATTTAATCTCGAATTAAATAAAATACATGTTGATTTTATTAAACAATTCACTTTAAATTTTTTATTCCGGATAAATTTAAAATACCCTATTATTTTAAACACGACCCATTTCAATCGTTTTATCAAAACGAACAAATTTTTTAAAAATTATTTCGAATACCCTAATCCCGCGGCCTTGTAAAAATAGCCCACTGACAATAAGCTGTCCACAGGTGATGGTGTTGGCATCCAATGCCAACACCATATTTCAGTGGCGTGAATCACTGTTTGGCATTATCCTTTTTTAATTAATTTTATTTATATTATTAAAATTTAATTAATTATATTTTATAAACAAATAATTATAAAGTAATTAAAATCCTAAACATAAACAAGAACTCAAGAACAAAACCACCAAGATCAAATTAAGTAATTTTAGAATATAAAAACCTCAAATCTATGATTTTGAAACCTTTTCTACCGAATAGAAAATGTTCATAAATCAAGAAACTTGATCTTTTAACAACAAAATTGATTAATTACAACAATCTATTTATTAAACTAATTTTGTTAATTAATCAACTTGAAGAAAAAGAACCTCAAGAACGATCACTTTTTCTGTCGAAATGGAAAACCCATAGGAAATCAAAAAACCTAAACAATCCTCTTGATAGAACCAGGATCGGATACCAATTGGAGGGAATTGTCATCGAAAACATAACCGCGAAGGCGGAATTACCGGTTAAAATTTTCTCGAAGTCGAATAAGATTTTCTCAAGAACCATTGATAGGGTTTAAAAAGATTTATTTCACAAATAAAAACTTACTTGATAGTCTCTTTGAGAGACGAATACCATTAAAGCTCTTAAGTGGAAGCTCTCCAATATCACGTGCACGAACTCCTATTGAATCGAGACCGGTGCTAGCCGAATGGATGAAGAACGATCAAAAGAAAACTCCATAAAACCCAATTCCCATAAGATTGAAAAACGTGTATGACTGCTCATATTTTTCATTGTTCACGTCTTTCTCTATTTATATGGGATTAAGTTTTTATTTTGTATTTATCTCCTAATTATATTAATTAGATTTTAGATTTAATTAAATTATGAATTTGACACAATTAATTTATGTTTAATAATTAAACCTCATACTTTAATTCCTTAAACAAATTTAACTGTCAACTTTCATATTTATCAAATTAACTCATAAACAAAATAAAGATTGCTATTTAATCAAATAAATTATCATACAACAAATTAATATAATTAACTAAATTTAGTCAATTAATAATTTTATTATACAATACTTTATGATTAAATTTATTCAATTAAATTATTTGGCATATAAATTTATTTAATTATCATTTAAATAAGTATCACATGTAAATATAATTTAATCAATTTAATTTAACTCAATGAATTAAATAATATAAATAAATTATATTATGCCATTAATTTAATTTCTTAGAGTTATATAGATTATTCAATTACATTGATTTTACATGTCAATTAATGAATAATCAATTCTTCATCCATTCTTGTAACATTGCATGTACAAGAAATTTCAGATCAATAGTTCTAAGTGCACGATCCTTTGAGTCTGTCCATATGTTGGCAATAAGATTCACCCATAGATTGTAAGCGAATTCTAGCAAAACCATTACAGCCCCAAATTGGAACAGAATACAGTCGTTTATTAAGATACTGAACCTAGTAGTTTTCTCACAAAGTCCTTTGTCAGCTGACATCAATATGATGAACAAGAGGCATAGTGTTGTCACCCTCTTATGCAGTTAATCGTATTTCTTGATCAATAATAAAATGATAAAATAAGTCAACGACTTATTGGACTTCCTTATCACTTTAATTTATCAAGTGGCCGGTGATTCATTTTGATTTATCAAATCGAATGGCAATTCTATCACTTCAACACTACTATTAACATAGACAAATAATGATTGGCGCGTACACGCCATGTGAAACCCCCAGGTAGATTACATCCGCCTAGAGTAGAGAGAACGATGAAGCTAGGAATGTTCCTACCAATCCGGATGGTTCCCATCCTCCCCAAAGAGCAAAATCACGTTGCTCTTTTAGGCGGATTGTATCCGCCCCAAAATCGGGAAGAAACCAAGTTTTCAACAATTTCAAAGAGGTGTCCAGGCGGCCACCAAGCTGAGCCGGCTCATCCGCTTGGATTGACCCCGACGCCTCAGGAGCAAAGAGTTCAATTAAGAGCCTAAGTCTACAAAGAGACCTCTGTAATTGGAACTCTCAATTCAGATAAACCTTATCTTATCAAGAAGATAAATATTCATTCAAACTAGAACTCTGGTTGGGTCACACTATTGGATCAGACTAGGGGACATTCAGAGAATATAAAAGGACCCTTTGGGTCACCACGCAGAGGTACGTATTCTAAATTCACAAAAAGACTCCCTGCCTCCTTTCTTAAATCCGATCTAACTTAAGCATCGGAGAGGCTACGCCGGTCACACGGCTAGTCCCCCATAGCGACATTTGTAGTTTCGTAGGAACCTTCAGACCACGAGGAAGAGGAGCATCGGAGTTAATTTCAATCAACAAGTAAGTGCATGGAACCACGTTCCAGGCTAATATAACAACTACTACTAATGTGGTCATGAAATATGCCGAAAATACCCGTACTTGTAAACCAATATTTAAGGACCCGTTAGTAATATACTACAGCATATACTCAATTTCACATTAGTAATAAGTTGAAATCAAGTCTGAAGACAAATGAGACCTACTCAACAAATTGTCTATGACATACAACCATTTGACTTTGCTGTATGGATCGGTCCAGCCCCATGTTTCCAACATGAGCCCATGTTCATGATCTACTTTACCAAGTGACATAGCAACTACATTGCTATAGATCATCCAACATACAAGTCTTTCATTTTATTCATTCCCATGATCAAAATAGACTTGAGACATTTATGATTATTAATCAATGGATACTC
>CATIWQ010027146.1:0-22131 GCA_949673415.1 Euphorbia schlechtendalii
TACCATGCCTCTGTTCATTATATCGATGTCAATAGGCAAAGGACTTTGTGAGATAACTACTGGGTTCGGTGTCTTTTTCAGACGGCTGTAATCTGTCCCAATTGGGGGCTGTAATGGTTTGCTAGAATCCGCTTACAGTCTATGAGTAAAGCCCATTACCAATATATGGACAGACCCAAAGGATTGTGCGCTTTGAATCACTTATTCGGGATTTCTTGTACATGTAATGTTACAAGACATGATGAAAGTGTGATTATTAATTATTTGACATATGAGGTCAATTTAATTAACTGATATTTACAACTCAAGATATATTTAATTTGAATTAAATGGTATAACATAAAGTTATTTATGTTATTCATTGAATTAAATTAAAATATAAAGGTTTTAATTAAACATGTGGGTTAAATTGAAAATTTATAAAGTTGACAATTAAAATAAATTTAAGGAATTAAATCTATGGATTTAATTATTAAATGTTTTTTTAATTGAGGTCAGTTTATAAATAAATCTAACCTAACATAATCCTAATTCTTATTGGATATACATTACATGGTTAATTAAAATCAAATTAGAAGTATATATGATTTACACTTCTTTTGAAAAAGGGATAAGACTCACTAGTTTTATTAAAAATAAAACAAGTGTGTTAATTAATATATATAGATATATACGTGAAAAAAAATAGATTGAGTAGTCCCTTTTTCAAATTAATTAAACTCTTGAGTTCTATTTGGCTTTCATCAATCTCGGCTAGCACCGGTTCCGAATCAAGAGGGGTTCGTGCATGTGACGTTGGAGAAGCTCCCTTCCTGCGAGCTTTGTTTCATCCGTCTCAAAAGAGACTTCAGGTGAGTTTTATTTTATGTAATCTCATCGTTTTTTTAAACCATTCGAATCGTTCTTGAAAAAAAATCTTATTCCGGATTTGAGAAATTTTAATTGTTTCCGCCTTCGTGATTAATTTTTCGATGAATAATCTCCTACACAATCTTCAATTGAGTTGATTTTATTGATGAATTTAAGCCGTTCAAGGATGTGTTTGTATATTTTTTAAAAATAAATTAAATTCATTTTATAATAATGTTCTAAGTAATAAAATTGATTTAAATTTTTATGAATTTTCTACAATTTAAACATAATTCTTTTCGATTAGTAATAAATTCATTTCCTTTATAAAGTTATTGATCTATATTGAAATAAATTCCTATTCAGTATTGTTAATGAAAAGTTGATAATAGTGAGAACATGACCTTATGTCCTGTTCTTTTAAATTTTAAGGGATTGATTGAACACTAAAACAAACTAAAATAGATTGAGTTGAATTAAATATTTTCATTATTTATCAATAATTAGGATAAATGAAGTGAATCAATTTTTTTTTGAAATAATTGTAAGTGTCAGAATTCGAACCTTGATCACCTCATCCACTTTATGGATGTACCACTCAGCCTATATCTGATTGGTACTGAACTGAATCAATTTGTAGTTTGAGAGATGATTTCAATGAATGATGAAAACTTATAACATTTGAGCGCCATAACCTTGAGTTAGCACACTTGATATTACATTCTTTATGCTTTTAAAACTTATATCATAATTATATTAATGTCAATAAGTTTTGATTCCAATCTAATCTAGAACTATAATAGTTCTAAGCAAAAAATCGTTAGAGATTTGTGTATAATTTTTATGTTTGCCGATATTAATAAAGAAGACATGATACATGAAATTATAAAACTTGCTAACAATGTAAATGGGACATCAAATCTGTTGAAGAAAAATTACTTATAAAGTCTAATGAATTCTAAAAACAAACCAATGAAATGGTGAGCAAAACTAAGAACATATAATAATAATAATAATAATAATAATAATTTAGAATTAGTGGAGGGAGAAGGAGAAAAACACGTGATGTTTGAATGTTGGAAACATTGGAAAGAGGAGACTTCGTGGCCAGAATGATGATGTCAGTCTTGACACATGTGATGCTCTAACGTGCTCCAGATCAATGAGCTAATAGGGTAATTAGCTTATAAGATATTTTTCTGATTTTGATTTAGTGACAATTATTTTATTAATTATGCCACTTTGTCAATGGGTTTGGTACTTTAATACTAGTAATACAAACATATCTGACAAAATTCTTCAGCTGTCTTTTCTTGCATATTCATTCTCAAATGTGAACACAAAAACTCTACAAAGACATTTTAAAGGGTTGGGGTACTTGAGAATCTATCTAACTTTTCACATGTAATTCATATGGGAAATTCAAAATAGTTAAGAAGATGACAATTTAATTAACCATTCATATCAACTATGGAATTGTCAAGTAATGGGAGTGTCAATCTGACATGTCCGCACTAACAATAATCAATCTCACTTTTTATTAAGAAAATGTAATTATGCGCGTTATTAAGATCACTACGTGTTTAAGAAACCCATCCATTTCACTTATCCATCAAATGATTTCTGGATTTCAACTTTCAAATAAGGTAAATTACCCTGTAATCATTCATCTTATACTTTTCAAATTTTCTGCAAAATTTTGATTCAGACACCACTCATATGTTTATCTTTACTTTTATTTTTTTTATTATATGATTATTAATATTATTATTTCATCATTTCTCCTTTAAACTGATTTGTTCAATTGAATTCAAATGCCAAGTTAAATAATTTAAAAGGCTGAAAAAGAATAGGACTAGAGTACGGAAATTGACAAGAAAGGACCATTTTGACAATATGGTATACGAAATAAAAAGGCGTGCCATTTTTTTTTGTATAAAACCTTACACAGTGACTGCGATTTCTTATTGAGTCTTGACGTTCACACTTTGAACAAATGAATTCAGCTTGCTGATGATGAAAGATTCATCACATTAATTTGCTGGAACTGAAACCAGCAACTCCGTCGAGTTGTTAAAGGTTTTTTTGAAAAATAAAAGCATTTTTCAATTTCTGAGATAATTGAGCTCGAACACAGGACTATCAATTTATTTTTCCATTTTGAGAGAAAGTTGTGATCACTAGCGGTTGAAGTTTGTTATTGTGTTTATTGCTAATTATTTTATTAACTTTTTTGTCACTGAAGTAACTAAAAAATAAAAGTACTTAAAATTGCTGAATATGGGAAAACAAAATAAATTTATTGTAATAACTTAATTAAAGCATGGTAAAACAGATAGAGGCGAAGAAACTCATACTTGTAGCTAGCGCAAGCTAACTACCGTCAGTTGACCAATACACAAAAGAAACACCATCTAACACTTTGACCTATAAAAATGTGTGGCATGCAACCAAGACCAAGATTGTTGAGATGAATTGCCCATAAAGCTAGGCACCTACCCTTCCTTTTTTCTTGCTTTTTTGCGGCCCAACATCTCAAAAACTGTAACTGGGCTTTAATACTCATTATTATAAATAATGTACAGAGTTTGATTTTGTGGTAATTTATTGGCATTTGCCTACTAGTACTCAACACTTCACCTGATCCTCTAGGTGTAGCCATTCTCATCGGAATTTACAGAATTTTATTATACTTTCTGCCTATAAGCAGTACGCTAGCCATTAATCGGGTGATTAGAGTTTTCGAGATCTGGGCGAAGATTAATTGAGTATTAATCGGGATCTAGGAGAGGATTAGGTGGATTATTATTTAAAATAGTTAGTATTTATTAATGAATTAGAATAATAAATTTAACTAACACATAAATTTTTATAAAATTAAATTAAAAATTCATGTAACAACGTTTTTTTGGATTTTGGCGACATGTTTCAAAGCTTTGGCAACACTTTTCTGGCGACACTTTTCTAGTTTTTGGCAACACTTTTCTAGGTTTTGGTGACACTTTTCGCATTGACCGATCGATTATATAAAATTGTAGCGCTTTTCTAAAAAACATCGCTTAAGCGCCACCTAGGCGACCACCTCTTAAAACATAGCCTATAAGAGCATCTTTAATAGCTTATCTATTCCATAAATTATCTTGACACATAAGAAGGAATTGAAGATCAATTTGAAAATGCATATTTAGTAGCTTGTCTAAACCCATTTTCCCTATATGATGTGACACCTATGTGTCATCATTAATTGTAGACAATGTCTATTTGATTGTCTAGATGTAGATAACTATTGTCTACAATAAATACACTTTAAAATGAAATAGACAATCTATTATTCTTAACTTATAAATAAACATTGTCTATTTTTAAGACTGTTGTTACATCATCAAAAATAATTTCTATTTTATATGACACCTAGATTTGAAATCCACAAACTATTAAAGATGAATTTTCAAATTGATTATCTGTTCCTATCTATGTGTCAAGATAAATTGTAAAATTAAAAACTACTAAAATGCTACTATAATGCATAATGAAATTGTTTTACTGGCCCATCTTTGACAAACCAATGAACACGTCATGGTGAATGGTTTGTAATGTCAGTATATTGTTGGCAAGTTCTTTGTTATTACTGTAAGAGAAATGAAGGTTAATATATATTGACTAGTTACCCTTGTCCGTGTCTATCGTATCTTTTTTGTGAAGAAAAATTCCTAATTTTAAAAATTACGGGGTTCAACATAAACGTAATTTTGCCAAAGTTGAGATAGGTTTTAGAGCAAGGAGCACTTTTGTGTTATTTGTTTGCTACCGAGCCTCTCCGTATAACTAAATGACACAGTAAAGTACTCAATCTTCAATAAGAAATTTACAATCGTTGGCTCCTCGATTTACTGTCATATTTTTAGGCAATAGTTCTATCAATAGTAGGAGGGATATTTTAAAATCAATTTCTTTATCAGAATATAGTATTGATTTATATCTTGAAATTGGGAAGATTGTGAATTGGCGAACTTAAAACTTAATAAGTTAGCCGCACACAAACCAAAAAAAATTGCAATGGCTTAGATTCCAAACACTGGCAATCAATATGAAAGTATTTTTGGTACCTCTCAAATTGAAAGTGGGAAATCAAAATCTTCAAAAAAAATAAAAAGAAAAAAATCCGAAAGTATTCCTCACTTAGAACCATCTTAATCGCCATACCAGAAACAGAAAAAGATTGAAAGCAACAAATTATTTTCTTACCTTTTCAATTCATTGTTTCCCGCTACTTTGATCAGATAGATTTCCACTTCCTACTTCCTACCATGAATACATTACTGCAATACTAAAAGACAAACGAGATTTTGGTCCTACCTCTGGACATTTAATTTTTGTGAAATCAATTAACACCAGAAGTGTAATAAGTAATAACATGTACTCATTTCTTGTTGACAGATTTACCTCTTTTCCTTTTCTTAAGGGTAGTACTAGTAACGCAGCTGATACACTTGGGACAAAACCAGTCATCGTCAGGGACAGTTTCAAAAGGAGGATCGTTGCAGTCTATATGCATCCCTTTCCCACACCCAACTGAACCAC
The DNA here is from genome assembly GCA_949673415.1 of Euphorbia schlechtendalii. Classification (NCBI taxonomy): domain Eukaryota; kingdom Viridiplantae; phylum Streptophyta; class Magnoliopsida; order Malpighiales; family Euphorbiaceae; genus Euphorbia; species Euphorbia schlechtendalii. The sequence continues at coordinate 5,431 of CATIWQ010027146.1, forward strand.
TTTCATCACCACATATCAACATCACATCTCCTCTGTCAAATGATCCACAACCCTCGCAGGCTATATCGTTATCCCCATCTTTATAATCATCTGACTGCAAGTTCCCCACGGTTTCCTCTGCCTTTCTCGACAAGTTAGCCAATGACTTGTCGACCCACGCGTGAGTGTTGTAGAGTACATGTTTATCGAGAGAGTAGCCAGGCTTGCACACATACTCCACCAAGTAATCGGCCACTACACACGGTATCATGTGTCGGAGGAACTCTTGAACCCACATATCGGCAGGTAGCATAGCAGGGCTGACTATCGCAAAGTCAACTCCAGATGCGAGGAACCGACTGTATGGAGGAGATGTTGCTAATATCGTTCCATCCCCCGCCTTCACAACTCGTTTCAGGGTATCCTGTGCAAATTATAGACATTAGGATATTACAGGAGAAGCTTTTATTCAGGAGAGCGCTAAAATACAGAAAATAACATCTAAGAAATACTTACTAAAGGCGGTGCAATGCATTCACCATAGATGATGATTCGCATGCCATAGAAGGCACCATGACCAGTTTTCTCCCGTAAAAGCCGCCATTTTCTTGGAGCCTCCAAATTAATGGTCCCATCTTCACTTAGGCCATTCTTGTGCCATTCATATGGCTGCTCTTCCAAAAACTTTCCAGCTTGACTACATGCACTTAAATAGTCTGTCTTAAGAATCCACCTGCATTTATTATATCAGTACGTATTTAGTCTATTATACAGCCAATTTGTGAAAGAATGAGAACCCAGGCAATTAATCATTTAACACTAGCCAAACATACAACAATATCGAAAAGTAAAAGCTAAATATAGGTGCAAATTCATGACAGGATTTCAGCGATTTTTTACCTTCCAGAGGCTGCAGCTGCAAAAAACTTTTCTGTCCTACGGATCGGATCTGGAGCTATGAAATGTGTTGCCTGATATGACCACTGATGAGAATCTCTGCAGAACTTTCCTTTTAAACGCCTGATAACTTGCTGAAAATCCTTCCTCTGCAGCCTATGTCCACTCAAAATAAAACATGCAGGTTCTGTTAGCGGAAGGCAACTAGAGGTGATTTTCCTTGACTTCTGATCATCCACGGAAGATGCAACTCCATCAACAATTGGTTTATTCTCCTTGTCAATTTTCATTGAGCTCTCTAAGTTTTTACTAGAGCCCATTTTGGTTTTAATAGATTCTTTAGAGTTGGGATTAGCTTTCAGCTTTTTCATCGCCTTTCCTTCACTATTCTTGCCATCATTCATCTCTTGCCTATCCAAATCATTCTCAGCTTCACATTCTTCAAAGACATTCTCCTTGTCAACTTTCATTGAGCTCTTTAAGTTTTTACCAGAGCCCATTTTGCTTTTAACAGATTCTTTAGAATTAGGCTTAGCTTTCAGCTTTTTTACGGTCTTTCCTTTACTCTTCTTGCCATCATTGATCTCTTGCCTATCTAAAACATTCTCAGCTTCAGCTTCTTCAAAGACATTCTCCTTGTCAACTTCCATTGAGCTCTCTAAGTTTTTACTAGAACCTATTTTGCTTTTAACAGATTCTTTAGAGTTAGGCTTAGCTTTCAGCTTTTTCATGGCCTTTCCTACACTCTTCTTGCCATCATTCATCTCTTGCCTATCCAAAACATTCTCAGCTTCAGCTTCTTCAAAGACATTTTTATCAGCTTCAGCTTCTTCAAAGACATTCTCCTTGTCAACTTTCATTGAGCTCTCTGAGTTTTTACTAGACCCTGTTTTGCTTTTAAAAGATTCTTTAGAGTTAGGCTTAGCTTTCACCTTTTTCACAGCCTTTCCTTTACTCTTCTTGCCATCATTCGTCTCTTGCCTATCTAAAACATTCTCAGTTTCAGCTTCTTCCAAGACAATCTTATCAGCAGAAATGTTGTTTGTTGAATGCTGGAGTTGAATGGAGTCCTCTTCCTTCAAGCCATCATTCTTAACAGCAGAAATATTTCTTGTTGAATGCGGAGCTCCCTCTGGTTCAATGTCCATATTATCTGATTTATTCAACAAATCAGCCATCTCCAAATCATCTTCATTGTGCACATCAGCACTTTCAATTTTATCCTCTGGTGGCTCAGTCTCATCATCCATGAAATCGGCTTCACTCTCAACATTAGTTTTAGGATTTCTGCTACTTCCGGTCTCCACCTCCACTACCTCAGTTACATTAACAGCTGCAGGCAATGTTCCAGACTCATTGACATTATTAAACTTCTCATCAGCTGCAGGCAATGTTTTATACTCATTGGCACTGTTAAACATCTCATCAGATGTCTCTGTAGACAAAACTATCCGAGGATCATATTGAACCTCGGATTTTTTTGAAAAAATAGAGCCTTTCTGTTTACCAGCCTTTGTAAGTTGTGGTCGAGAACCCCAGGTCCTCTTCGCAATTGTCTTCTTCCTATTTGGCTTGGTAAGTAGATTGTCCTTTACCTCCTGAACCTCTTCCATGTGAGCATTTGTCTCAGATTCCTCCATCTCTTTGTTTTCATTAGAGGGAGTCAGAACCTGGTTTTCCTCCTGTTGATGAAAATGGGTTCTCAAGTGTTCATATTTTTTTATTCCAATATCTTCATCTTCAGGCCTGTCAACAAAACTAGAATTTTTCAATCCCCTGGAAGAGGTTAGTGGTGTCTTCTTGTTCAAACTCTCATCATGCAGAGCCTTTGCAGTCAAATCTGGTGGACCCTGTCTAGCCAGTCTTTCTTCAGATGCTGATGATTTAGGTATTGCAATATCAGCTTGCGAACTTTTTGCATCACTGGGAATAACTATACCGCACTTAGCCCCTGGAGTGGAACTTTTATTAATGTCAGAGAGAACATCAACCAAAGACACAGAATCTGACAGCTGGGTTTTGCAACACACTGATGGACTTACTTTTACAGCTGCTTGTACATCAGGACTAATATCTTGTTGTTTGATCTTAGAACATAAAACATCTAACTTTTGCTTTTTAATGCTTGATTCTTCTTTGTAAAGAATTTCACTTTGTTGAAGATATTCAGCATGACCTGACCTAGTTATCTCCGTCACATATTCATCTTTACCAGGTGTGTTACTGGCATCTTTGCCAGAAGTGACACCAGAGGGTCCACCCAACTGCATTTTAAGAGGGGTACCAATATTCCCAAGATCCTCAGAGAAAATTGAAAATGGTGATTCTCGGGGGCTTTTCCTTGCATAACTTATAGCACTGGACCTTGAATCAAAATGAGACTTTTCAGCACTTCTTGATAAAGATTCTGAGATGCTATCCCCTCTTCTAATATTTGGAGTACCTAACTGTGGATTGGGTAATATAGAAGAAGTACCAGCATCCGAAGAGGCGGGCTCCACTTGAACATTATGAGTGCTAAAACCTGATGCAGGATCATCTCCAATATTTCTGCCAGTAGCTAACAAGTTATTCACAGCAACAGGAAGATTTACAGGATCGCTTGAGCTAGAGAGCACTTTTGGCACCTCCCCAATCGATTTGGGCAATGGACTATGTTTGGGGGTTCCAATTTTCAACTGGGGGCTCTTATTTACCATTTTGAAACTCAACTGCCTCTCAGTGTTGTTGTCAGCCTCCTCCTCTGAATCTTTGGCTTCAGCTTCCATCATCTCCATCTCATAGCCACTGAATAGAAAGCGTAAAAATTAAGCCTTGGTTATACTAAGATCAGTATGTTATGGTTGATTGGTTGTTAATTATGTTATGTTGACTGCTTAGAGATACATTATGAATCATGACATACTATTACTTTTACAATCCTCCCTCAACCTTAACAGGTAAATTAAAATAACAAAACTAAAAACTGGAACAGCTGATCAAGGCTACTGATCTCATTTGGTCCTTAAACTTTAATAACAGACTTACTAAAATTTCTCACCTTTTGCTATAATTATCTTCTGGAAGAAGCTCCCAATCCCTTAAGCTGTAAAAGAAGAAAAGTTGTCCCTTTTTCATTTATTCAGTACATAATAGTTAATTAGTTATACGGTAATCTAAAAAAACATAGTACAACAGAATGTAAACTTACGAATCTTCCAACCACCGGTGGTTGACAAGCTTAATTTTCTTTAACTTATAAGCAAGCTCGTACTTTTCACCTAAACAGAATGTGAGATAACCAAAAGCTCTTCATTAGCAACTAGCCCTGACAAGGAACTTCCACACTACAAACGAGCAAACAAGACACACTAAAGGCAAATGCAAAAACTAATAATTCTACAATCAATGCAAAAAAGGAACAAATTATTTGCAAATAAAGTTGAATATCTAATAAAAAAAATTTCCAGAGGTTACCGAATCCAAGTAACTAAAATGGGTACCAAAATACACAATGTCAAATCAGAAGCATTAATACATGAAACCATTTGGGCTTACGACCACCAAGTAGAGTTCTAGAATATCACAAAGAAGGCAACAGGAATTGTCACAGAAAAATATCTAGCATATATTTATTTGGAAGTCTTAACAAAATAGTTGTTGCAATTATTACTTGGGATTTTGGTGGTATGTGAGTTCAGCTAATCAGTGTAGTTAATAGCGCTAGATGCTCTTGGGGCGCTAAGACCCCAAAATTGCCTGAGGCGCTAGGTGATTGCCCAAGCAAAGTGAAGCTCTATATAAAAAAATAGCAAACAAATGTATAAATAATATTATCATCGATAATGGAGAACAAGAACACAACCATATAATTAAGATTTAATTTTACAAATAATACATGGCGGGCAATTTTAAAGCAATTTTTTGGAAGTATTTCTAAAGTGGAAAACACTGAAAGTTGTGTTTTTAATAATAGTCTTATATTCATGATATAAATATCATGCATATAGAATGACTAAATATAGAAGTGAAGAAGTTGGTGTGGAGGCTACTTGTGATTGGTTTGATCTCCGAAAATTTCTACTTTTTTTCTTAATCTTATAGGCCTTGTGTTATATTTTTTAATATTTTACATTTACTACTCTCTCAACTAAGTCATTTCTCTCTTTTAAATTTCAGATGTCAATTTCTTATTTCTAATATAAACACTGCAAACCTTGTTCATTTTGTTGTTTAGATTATATAAGAACGTAACTCTTTTTAAATGTTGCCTTACTAAAAGAGGCGTTGCTTTAGGCGCCTTAATTAAAGGCTAAAGCGCTTGCCTAGGTGGTGCCTCTGTGAAGGTGCCTCACCCCGGGGATGTTGAGGCGCTCTGGCATTGGATGGTGGCGCCTGAGCGCCTCAAGGGCTTTTGACAACACTGCAGCAAAATCATCCAGCTACAACATGAAGGTGATAACATGGAAATCCAGAGATGAATGAATGAATATGCTATTCTTTGATTCGTAAAAAAGTACAAAAGGTAACGGAGAATATGAGACAAATTATAATATCCTAGTGTAATGGTCCATATGAATATATCCTAGTTAATTGAGAACAAGCACTTAGTATCCTTGTTTAAAATATTATGAAATTTTACCTTCAAATTTGTAGCATATGAGATGAGTAACTTTGTTGGCAACCAATGGCTTAGAAAACCGTGCACCCATCAGGCTGACCATGGTCTGAAAAAGAACCCTCAACTCAGATGTAAATCAGAAGAAAACACCTATTTCGTTGACTTCAACCACAAGTGGTGTAAACAATAAGAGAATTCACTTGAACGGGCATACCATAATGTCTTCCCGATCATGTCTTTGGTATCCAGTTAAGCATATGATTAAGTTGTTGGCACCTGGAATGCCATTCAAATCTCTAGGAGGTTTGTACATTATCTGCTTAACACCAATAATCAGTTAACTAACTCGGAAAAGAATACTACATATTACTATCAAGGAAGAATCAACAATTACATTTATTATACAGTTAGGCCACGGGCCAACAAGCAATCAACAGCTATAAAGGAGGCACAATGTACATAGTAACCAATCAAAGTTAAACCAACAAGGATAAAAATCAAACAAACGATTGAAGAAACTCACAGATGTGATATCAACAGCCATTCCGATGTCAGAACTGTGATCAACCCATAACCCAGTAACCACAGTCTTCCCATCATTCCTGGCGGTGATACATAGAGGATCATCCTAAAGAATATAAAAAGGACTCATTAAGGTATCAGTCAAAATTCAATCTCGTTGAGTACCAAAAAAAAACGAATGCCTAAATGCTGAAATGAACCGACAAATAAAAGAGAATGGAAAAAAGGAACTTACATAAACAATTTTATCTACAATAACATGAGTACACCTTTGGCTGTACATTCCAGCATCGACTCCACCGCCATTGAGGAGCTTAGTCCGAACCTATATACTAGATCCCATCAGTAAAGAAATAGAACGAACAGAACCACAATTAAATGGAAACAGCAGCATACCTGGCTTTCAGTGGCCGGATCGAAACCAAGGAGAACGAAACACACACCGATAAACGGCTTAGATGGAAAATTTGGCTCCAGCATTGAATCAAATCAGACAGGGAATAGGCAGAGACAGAGGAGACTAGGAGGAGAAGTAGATTGTAACTTATAAAAGTGATTGAAAAGCGTATCGGGAATGAAAAGAAAGAGGGGAGATTGGAGTTGGCAAAAACAGACTAGTTGAGGAAGACGAGCGAGGATATCATTATTTTGAGGGGGGGAAGGGGAGGGAATTAGGAGATTATTCTTATTTAAATTTTTAGGGCTCGCGGGACTACAAATTTTTCCGATGGCGGGACACGTGTGTGAAGCCGGTATTCTTACGCACTGTTGTCACCGTGGAATACAAGAAATTACCAAATATGCCATAAACTTGTATAATCAATTAGTTTAGTTTTTCTTGTGAATAGGGTAGCTAAATTTAAAGAAAGTAAGAGACATAAATTTAAGAAAATGGTGTATTTCTCCGAGACAAATAATAATATTTCAAATATGAAAATTATTTACGTGTCCTTTTAAAGTAAATATGCATAGATAAACTTTTAAAATAGGATCTGAATAGTGGAAGGTTACAATTTACCCAAATCAATCCAAATTTTACCAAATTGGTGGAATTAGAAATTTTGGAAATTGAGAAAAAAAAATTATTGTCCCTCAATTTCTTTAAATTTATTACTATTCCGCTCCGTAAACATAGAATTTCTAGTTTTCATCCTTTACTTTCTCATCAAATTCAGCCCCCAAAAACAAATGCGTATTCATTGCTTCTTTGTACCTTCTTTCCATTTTTTACTAAATAAACTTCTCATCACTAAAAAATCACAAGTTAATGAAACACATAAAATATGGACAATAACTAGATGCTTTGGCCTAATTTATAATGGCTTGTGCAATGTTTAAGCACTAACAAAAATGTTTGAAGTTCGATAATGAAACCTCCTTATTGTCCAATTGTTTACTATTAAACTAAATTTTCAGCAAAATAATAAAACAAACTTAACAATCTCAATTTCTTTGGCTAATATAATGATCCATTTTCATCTCCAATATTTAACATATTGAATATCATCTAGTTGAAATGATACCTTTATGTCATCTAGTTGAAATGATATTTAGTTGAAATGATACCTTTATTCAATCTGAGTTATACTAGTATATATATTAGACTCTTGATATTTTTGGGATCCTCGACTTGAACACAACATTATATGAAGTAATATATTAGGTTCTTTAATAAAAAAATATTTAATCATGAAATAATATTTATTTAAATAACTTATTAAAACTATATCCAATTATTTTTCATAGCAAAATAAAAATAAAAGAATTAAACGCGGAATAAAATGTTATAAATTAACAATATCCCACATAGAAAATTTTAAAAAAATTTATATGATTTAAATTAAAATAATTTTTATGAACTTCTAAAATTATAAAAAAATCAAGATGAGTTCTCACATATTAAAAAATCGATCCAAAACTGTTTATAGTCCACATTGCCGAAAAATTAACCCAAAGTTATGGTCAAATTATTACACCTATGACTGACTTATATTAATAATTTACTTTTGCTTAGAATTCTTTATTTTGCTGTGCAAAATGCGGCTTTTGCCCGACCTATTATTTCCCAGTACTAAATAGAAAAAGTAAAAATTGTTGGAGAACCATAAATAAAATCTCGTCGGCGATTTTCATTAACTGAATCTACGATCGTCATTAACGAGGAAGTAAGAGAGAGAATGGGTTGGCTTACTCGATTTCTGGCGGCATCGGCTTTCTTTGCCATCGGAGTAATTTTTTCACCGGAAACCTTCGGTTCAAACTCCGTTGCCCAATTATCCACTTACCTGAAGCTGGCTCACCTCCTAAGCTTCTCCACGGCGTTTGGTGCGGCTCTCTGGGTCACTTTCATCGGCGGCATCATCATGTTCAAGTTAGTCACCTTCTTCCTTTTGATGTCAGAAATTTAATCTTAAATTGAGCTCATATATGCTTCCTTAGGTTGTTAACAAAGTCTATTTCCAATTTCAGAATTAATTTTGCCTAATTCCACATGATTTGCTGCGAATTTACACATTGTCTAATACCCTATGATCCGATATTGTGGTTACTGAAACGTTGGTGAATGTGTAAACTTCTAAAAGTTAGTATCAATTTAGTCCAATTGGTAAATACACTGAAAGTGGGTGGGGATGACCAGGCTCCTTCAAAATTTCCTGACTTCTAAAAGTTGGGCATTTATTTTAGGTTTCCTTCAGGAAAATATATACAAGAGTATAAAATTTCAGATTTCGGAGTAAACTTTCATTAGCTATTAAGTTTTGGTCAGTGATTAACACCAAATTGGTATGGAGATCAGGAATCTACCGAGGCATCAGTTTGGTAATTTGCAAAGCAAGATGTTTCCTGCATATTTTTGGTTGGTTGGGGTATGCTGTGCAACATCTGTGGCATCTTTTGGTTATCTACATCCATGGAAATCAGCATCCACTACAGAGAAGTACCAGCTTGGTTTCTTGCTCTCTTCCTTGGCTTTCAATTTCACTAACTTGTTTGTCTTCACGCCCATGACCATCGAGGTACACAACCTGTTTTTGTTTCAGTGTCGGTTATTTCTGTGTATCAACATATCCATGTACTTCATACAATTGAACTTTTGTTGTTAGAGTTGAATTGTCAATAGCCGCACGTTTTGACTAATATTTGTGGCTGCCCCTACATTTGCCTTCTCCCGGACCTGGTTGTTGAGAGAACTAGGGAAATGAGTTGCTATGAATTATTATCTTATGACTTATTCTATGTTTGCAACGAGTTGGAAAATTTTGGCACATCTAATCATGAATTGAATGCCATTGACTGGAAGCTGCATTCAAGAACCAGAGACTTGACCGTTTCATTAAGTCTTAAAAGTAAAATGTTAATTTCTCTTCAAATTTTATGTTCTCAACGATTGTTCACTTTTTACTCCTGCTACTGATAAATTAAAATGTATAGTTGTAATTATTGCTTTAATTTGACATGTATATCGCAGATATATTGATAATTTACTTTTTTTATCGAAAAAAATGATGTTAAGTACCATCTCTCGGTTTGTCTTTTTGAGAAAAAGATTGAAATATGTTGTGACTTGATGGTTTAGATGATGCGGCAAAGGCACAAAGTAGAGCGAGAAGAGAATATAGGGGATGAAGTTGGGTGGACTAAGAACCAGGAACGTGCAAAGGTTAATCCAAAACTTGCTGCTATGAACAAGAAATTTGGGATGATCCATGGCTTTTCATCCCTTGCCAACATTATGGCTTTCGGCAGTCTTGCCATGCACTCATGGTACTTAGCTGGTAAGTTGAATCTGTAATCTAATCTCCACTTGTCTCTGGTCATGGATTATAGGTCAAATTTGACCAGGAAATTAGTGTTTTGATGTGGTTTTTATATAAATGTTTCCTGGTCAATTATGTTGGCTTGAATAATGTTTAACGTTTCAGAAGGCCATTGTTACCGCATGCTCTGAAATAAAAGGTTACAGGTGTACACGTACATTTCTAGATATTCAATGTAATTTGATAATTCATTTTCCAAAATAATTATAACTTGTAGGGTTTGATGTTTGATGCTGTACTAGCCCGATTCGATGCAATGGGTTTACGTCATTTCCTTTAGAAGCTAAAATTGTCATCAAACCTTGTAAAAAGGTGTTTTGGTGTTTCCTAAATCCCCATCTTATATTTTGATTTTCACTTGACAATTTTTCACTTTCACTTTTTTATTTTTAACTTTAGATCTATATAGTCGGCCTATTTAGCCTATGTTCTTTTCAACTGAAATTGAAAATACTGAAATTGTACTGAATTGAATTGAAATTGAACATACTGAAACTTATTATTCTAAAACTAAAAATACTAAAACTTAATTGAATAATTTTTTATATCAATAATAACAACGTTACCTTGTAACATAATAATATTACATTTTGTTTCATTAAATTTTATTATGATATTTTGTTAGATTCTCAACTTTTTTAGTATAACGAAAATCACACTTTGTAATATTATTTTAGGACAAATGTTGTATAAATAAAAATATTACAAAATGAGAAAAGTAATTAAGTTAATAGTACGGAATTCTATTGTACAACAAATTTGGAAGATAAATCAAAACAATATTCAACATGTCGATGAGAATAGTGAAAATGAAGACATGATCGAAGATTGAAGTAGAAAAATTAATCTAATCATAAATTATAATATAGTAATATTTCAAATTATATTGTAATGAGTATGTTTTTTAAACTTTATAAATTATTTATTTAATCTATATATTTGTTATCAAACAAAATTATTTATTATTAACGATAATAAACAATCAAATTTTAGCATATTATTAATAATATTCTCAAATAATTTTTATTACTTACTATTTATTTTATTTATGATTAATATTTTAAATTTCTTTTCTCATTTTAATAATACATATATTTATATATTTATATATAATTACTTTAATAATGTTTACAATAATATGTAAACTGAAACTGAACTGAACTGAATAGGTTGTTGAATAAATTGAAAAAAACAGATCCTTAGAGGGGGTTTCTTATTATTTTTATTTATTAACTTATGTTTTATAAGGAACGATTTTTTCAAGTATGTATGATTTACTTTAAACTTTTATCTTATTTTTAGCTTTTAAGTTAAAAAATACTTCATTGTCTGATTTATAAGTTAAAATCTCCTTGTAATGATCTTTTAAGAAATAAATTAAAAAAGGAGAAATTTTAAGGAACACCTTCTAATGAGAGCATCTTTATTAGTTTGTCTATGTTATTAGATTTCTTGACATATAACCATAAATAGCATTTACTTGAAAATTAAATCTTCAATAGCTTGTCCAATTAGTTTTTTTTTGTTATTATTATATTTTGATAGAATTATAATTAACATTCAAATAGACCATACATTGTTTCTCATTTCTTGATTGTCTTGTCTATTTTATGATTTTATCAATATGACTGGCTATTAAAGATGATAGTAGAATTCATTGTATCTACTAAAGATGATCTTGTGACCAAATACTGGAGGGTCCTGTAATAACTTAACTACTCCATCTTCCACTTTGGCACCCAAACCAAAATATTAAAATCCAATTCGAATTAAAAGGCAAAACTCACTCTAAACTGAAGTCCAAACAGAACTAGAGGGGAAGGTGACGTCAGACATGAATAAAACGAAGACAAAAGGAGTTGCAATATCTAGAATAGTAAATCCACCCACTGTATGCCTAGTTGGATAGATAGGCACAAAGAGCAGATGACAGCCATTTTGGACTGGCGACAAACTAGCCATTTGCGACTGGGGACGCTTCCTATTTGTCCCCAAGTGTCCCTTTTTCTTTCTTCTCCGCTACAACAACCTCATGGCCTGTCTTTTTCCTATTTGTCCTGTATGTACCACTGGGTTGGTCCAGTTTATGAATCTTTTCAAACTTGCAACTCCTACCTATTTCCCTAAAATGTTAAAAATGTTCCGTTCATCCTCAGAGTAATCACTAATCACAGATTATACACGCTAAAACTACTCAAGCGCCCCATGATCAATCAATCAATCAAATATCTTGATATATTAATAACAATTACTGTCCCAAAGCACTATATTACAGCTTATATGTCAATTACAGTTTCTTTTGAAAATGGCCATTGGCCAGTATCCTAAATTTTCTGTTAACACAACATTCTAAATTTCTACAAGCAACCAAGGGAATCTGAATCTTTTTACGCTCTTTTCTTTTTTCAGCAATTAATGAATAAAGAATGATCTAATGATTTGTAGGCCATGCACCAACCTAAAAGCACTAACCTAAGTTTGAAATGCTATAAGCCCCCAGCACCAACAATCGTGCCGGGAACAAAAGCACCACAAGCAAATGCATATGCTGTGACGCCACGAGCCTGCTGAAACGCTTCAACGTCTCTTTTCCAGTCTGTACAACACCCGAGAAATTGACATGGCTTTGGCCGATCTTGATCGACACTAACGGCCTTCGCATTACGACCCCACCGCCAATGCCACGCGAATACAAGATAGACCACCACGATTTGCGGCGATTCTCTCTCTTGGCTCTCCTTATCTGGTTCAGCTCCTGGCGAATCACGCCGCGCACCGACTTTAAGTAGGAACCAATGTCATGGTCCCTTAGAATGGCTCCTCCTGAACCATAAGCTGAGCGGTCACTCAGAATCTCGAGGGGATGGGGTGAGTTTAGGAACACTGACTTTGCAGCATGGAGCAGCTTCTCTGCATCATCGTTGTCTGATAATGGAACATTCAGGAAATATAAACCACTTCCAGATGGAAGAAGATGATGTTGCGGGGAGAACTTTTCATCAGGCTGCAGAATAAGAAGCTCCCCCATTGGAGCATATAGTAGCTTCTGTAGTAACAAAATAAATCAACTTTAGTTCGTATCACATGATGAAACTTCTGCAAGTTCTTTTTGGCTGAATGCATCGGAATCCCTGGAACCTGTCCCTAAACGCACATTTGGCCAATGAACTTTCAAAAGTTCCAAATAAACCCTAAACTTGCAAAAAGTGCACCAGTTTTTCCCCTCAATTTCTGATTGATTAGACTTTTCAAAGATGGCCTTTTTCTCTCTCCAGCCATGTGCAAACTGGTGTAATTTTTGCAAGTTCAGGTGGAAAATGGGCGTTTAGGGGCAAGTTCAGGGGTTCCGATGCATTATGCCTACTTTTTTCATACCAGTACGAGTTAAATTTACCTGATTATTGAGACAGGGATGATCCCTGAAACTCCCATTAACAGCCTTAAGAAGCTCTGCAACATGGTTAGGATAATTACAAGAGAAAGCCCGAGGCACAATATCTCTGTGCATTGTAATTGCCTGGACATGGTTTCTTGGCAACCCAAGCCTGCGAAGAAGTTTATCACCGCCACACATGATTGATGGTGCGCCAAATGTAATCACAGGAAGTAAGGAAGAGGCTGGCACTTCTCCTCTAATCAGTAACATCAGATTTACAAGTAGAGACAAGCTCCCACCAAGAGAATGCCCTGTGAACCTAAAAGATGCATTTTTACCACAAGATTGCAAATGAGCACGGACTTCAGGCAACATTTGCTCGTATATGCCTTTGGCTGCCTCATAAATTCCTCTATGAACAAGTACATCCAGTCCCTGAAAAAACAAAAATTAAAAATTAAATCAAATTTTTGCTATTGGCAACAATAACATGATCACATTTTCTCCCTAATTAATTGCTTTTAATGATCATCACATTTATAGAGACATATTATAATGCTTTAAACGTGAAGTGAAACAACTTTTGGTTACTGTAAATTGAGTTTACCTCAAAGTGAACAGGCTCAAAAAGCAGATTAGCTTGCCAAGACGCCAATGACTCAGATCCCTGCGCAACAGAATTAAGGAAACTAATATTAAAAGCCAACAAAGAGCAAACTTATTTATGGATGTTCTATCATTTTTACAATGAAATTATGAGAAACAATACACACACTACTGGATACACAGAGTAAATATTATAAGGCATTAGTTCACACACTTTACCTGAATAACAAAAAATCTTGTACCCTGATCATCGTCACAAATAAACCATTCACATGGAGAAGATTGCGTCGAACTTAAATCATCAGCAACAGCCTGCTTCACTTCCTCCTTTGCAGCAACAACAGCAGTCACAGAATCAGTTGTTGCCATAAGAGAAGCCACCTCAGAGTTCATCACATTGAGATTTTTATTCTCTGCACTGCATCCTTCAGGCGAGCCTTTTGCACACTCAGATTTTGAGGAGTTGAATGGAAGAATGCTTTTGGTGTGAGAATGCAGATAGGAAGCAGCAGAAGCAGCAATGTGATAAGCAGCTGAGGGACTAATGTGATACCCATTGTTCTTCTTCTTCTCCGTTTCCTGCTTTGAAAGTTCTTTTTCTGCCTCTTGAGCTTCATTTGGCACCTGAATTTTCTCTGCTTTCGTTGCCATTTCCCTTTTGTCTATCGATGAAGTTACATATTGAAGGCCACGATTTTTTAATAGATTTCCTGCCTGGAAATTACCAAATAACAAAAGTTAGAGCACCATTAAAATTACCGCCTTTGCAAAGAAGAACTTTCACTAAAACAAAAACTAAGTCCCAGTTTTGACCACCAGAATATTTGAATAAGCAATCACAACTTCTCTGAACATGAAAGCGTTTCAGGTCAACAGAACCAAATTGAATCCATCATTGTCAATGGATAAGCAAAAAAGGGATCAAATAAAGAAAAAGAGTCTTTTTAATACAAAGCAAAGCACTAAAAAGGATGCTCGGATATTAAAACAATATAATAACAATAGATACATCATTCATCAAACAATGAACAAATCAAAAAATCTAAAGAGAAGGAAGAAAAACGGTACCTTCATTTTAGGTATGCAATAAGCCAGATTTCCGAGATACGAAATTTGTGCATAGAGCTTAGCTTCAGCTAAAGACGCCTTCCGTAGCAACCTAGAAAACGAATCCTTATCAAATTCAATTTTATTTTCGTCATCATCTTGTACTCGGCAAGAAATACACTCTTCTACTTCCTCTTCCTTCTCAGCTTCCTCTCCATTATCGCTATGGCATTCTACATCTGATCCTTCATCGGAGTTGTTCTTATTGTTATTCAGCCCCTCATCCTCTTTCCATAGAGATCTAATATGCAAAATCTTCATCACCCAATTCTCATCATATCCCTCAGACAACCCCATTGTTTTCCTCTCAACATCTTCAATTACCCCGCTGCGCGTCTCTCCGTTATCTGCCAAAACGGCATCGTCTACCGCCAAACCATTTGATCTATTACTTTTACCGCCGCCGGGCCATAGAGACGGCAATGAATACCTAAAAGAGAACCGGGACGCCAATTTCTGCGGCTGACCGGAAGCTAAAGTCGATTTCTCCCGATTCACCGCACTAACATGCAATGTATTTACACGAGCCTCCAAGGATCCACCTAAAGAGATAGCTGGAGAAATACCGTGAATTCCTGAATTTAAACAGAGACTATCCATCTTTAATTGAAGTTCTTTCCGTCAATCTTAATGATGTATGATGCTACTTAAATATTGAAAACCCGAGGAATGATGTTGAGAAAAAAGAAAGCTAGCGTGGAAAATGTAGATTTGAAGCTTTAACGTACACCCACAATCTTTCAAACAATCGGCGTTGTCGTCGTCTCGATTTTTTCGAGCTTTCTTGTCTGTTCTGGTTTCTTGCTCAATTGATTTGAATTTTCTCCACTTGTTAGATAGAGAAGGCAAGAAATTATAGAATTTACAAATGCTTTTGTAACATTCACACCCTTTATATTGGGCAGATTTTCTTTTCCCTTTTATTAATTTTTTTATTTATGTATAAATTTCCGCCAAAAACGAACTAACTCGGTCGACTTTTATTTAATAGTATTACTATTTTCTCTTAAAGGAAGCCAACAACTAGCTTCGTTTAACGGTGTCGGTTACTTGACACGTGGGGAACCATGGAAAAGTCCATTCAAGTCCTTTGATCTTTTTTATTTTTATGTAGCAAAATGCATCTTGATTCATTACTTTTTAACTTATTAAAAATTTGTTTGTAATGCCAAATTTTGTGATATTTTAACTAAATTGTTAATTTGTATAGTTTAGAATAAAAACAAGTTGAAATGACAATAAATGATTTTTATACAAATGATACATCATGCAAAATAGCATGATTTTTAATTATTTATTTGGCTTGGGTTTTGTAACGAGTATATAAATATTAATTAATTTTAATTAGATAATAAATCGATTTTGAAAATAACAAAATACAATCTAAGTGAGATAGACGTCTACTAGTAGTATATTACAGACCAAGTTACGTAGACCAATGTTATTGAAACCGGACTGGATCGTCTGGTTTAACCGGGAATCGGTAATAAGTTCGGTCCGGTTGAATAAAAATAACGGGTCTGTATAAAATCGTTCTAGATCGGTTCAAACCGGAAAAAACCGGCAAATCAATGAACCGGTCAAACCTTGATTTTCTATTATCATGAAAATTGTTTAATTTTATAATTAATGTATTTAAATTTTTTAAGGTAAAAAAATCAATTAATATAAATTATTACTTTTTTATGGAATAGATTTTATTAGTATTTAAAATTTTTAATTATTTTCCTAAAATCATTGATCATATTAAATATGTCATAAAAATATAAATAACGGTTGGACCATGATTGAACCCG
>CATIWQ010027222.1:0-17948 GCA_949673415.1 Euphorbia schlechtendalii
GTTATCTCAATGGCTGAAGAATGAAACAGTCTCATTTATCAATCGAAGAATGAAACGGTTGCCAACCACTAAAGGGACGCCACAGAAAGAAACGGTCGACCCACCCATAAGGGGCATCAAGTACCAAAGGGATTCTGAAGAAGGAGACGGACAACCGTATGAAGACACAGCGCCAGAAAGGAAGGCCTATGTCATCACCAATTGGGAATAAGAAGTCGCCAACCGCACCGGTCAAGTATATTCTCAATTCCTCCGCTCTTTTCGTGTGATAATACTAGTTATAAAACTAAAAATTATCACACGAGGGGTAGCTGTGATCATAGGATTTTGTACGAGCTCGCACGTTCAATGATGAAGGCTTTCTAGGATATTTATCCTTGAATAACATGATTTTCGACCGTCCGAAGATCTTCAAATGGGAGTCTTCCTCGTCGCTAAATTTAAAAGGACTTTAATTCAGAAATTAATTAAAAAATATATAAAAATACATAAAAAATTCGAAAACGCAGCCGAAAACTGATCGGAGCATGCCTCGCCTTTTTTGGCGAGGCCCGGCTCGCCAGAAGGCCTAGCAAACATCGCTAGGGATCAAGCGAAGCTCGCCAGGGACCTGGCGAACCTCGCTATAGTCTTGGCGAGGGTCTCCAAGGACCTGGTGAACATCGCCATGGCCTTGGAGAGGGTCGCCAGGGTGCTAGCGAGGTTCGCCAAGGGTCTGGCGAACCTCGCCAGACCTCGATGAGGCTCACCAAATACCTGGCAAACCACGCCAGAAGGCTCGCCAAACCTTCTGGTGAGGTTGGCCAGCCTCGCCAAAGAGGCTGGCGAGCTCACCAGAGAGTTTGGCGACCCCGCCAAACTTTTTTGCCTTTTTTGGATTTTCTAGGATTTTTTTATAAAAAGTCAGACCTTTTTGGATTGAAGGGGGCTAGGAAATTCAAAGAAAAATTCTCTTTCAGATAAAAAAAATACAAACAATAATTTTTTCTTTTCTTCTATTTTTTTCTTGGATCTAAAACACATTTGGATTCCAAATCTCTTCATCTTTTAATCAAATTTCTTCATCTATTTCTTCTTAAATCCTCAGATATTCTCGGGTCTAAAGCAAATTTAGAATCCGAGCTTGATTATCTTTTGGATAAATAAACACGTATTTTCTAATTAAATTACACTAAAATTCCAAGAATTAAACAAAGATTTTTTGGACTTTTACATCAATAATTTCACCTAAACTAAAGGATGAGGAGGACTTCCAAAGGCTGAACGGATACGCCAAAGTGGATTCATACCGCAAGGGTAAGCCTCTGAGTTCCTAGAGTTGCGAATTTCATGCTTTCATCTACTTTCATCTTCTTCTGATTTTATTTGTGGACCTGGGAATTTTTTTTATTTCTTTTTATGTAAATAATGTTGTAATTCTCTTCTTCATCTTTATTTCTTTTCTCTATTTTTTAGAATACCCCAACGAAGGTAAATAAAATATTTTCCCGGATAACAGACCTCACCTTTTTCCATGCGGTCATTTTCACTAATAAAATTGTCCAACATATATGTAAATAAAAATGAACTATTTTTATTTAAATTAACAACTTTAAAATCTTCGATGTTTTAATTAGGCTACACGAGCCTCGCTAAAATCAAATCGAACATATGTGATATCCCCTATGCTAACCTTTGTGGCAGGTTAGATGTATGTTTAGGATTTTAATTTTCCTTCGGGTATTGCATTTTCATTTTTTTGGGAAATGTAATTAATAGGGTAGCGAGCGGTTGCATCCCCCGATTTTTGAAAGCCTTGTAACTTTTATTTTCCTCATTTACTTATTGTTTTGTTGATAGATTTACTACTTTTTCAATACGTGAATCATGCATATAAAGTCTTAAAATGACCTAAGTGTGAATATGCATAACTAAGAAAATACGGTTTTCTATTGATGTAATATAATGTGATCACATAAGAAATAAGTAACTTTTCCCAGACTCGAATCTCTATGTCTTGGTGGGCCATCCTTCGGACGTTAAGCCTCACAGGACTCTAATTCTTGGAAAGAGCTGATCCAGGTGGCGACTCCACACTTAGAGATGGCGGATTCAAGTTCGAACCGATCTAAAACATTTTTCGCTCTCTCTTCCAACCTTTTTCCCAGGTCCCCGACCCGGTGCGGTGGACTGCGCCTCTCCGCCCACCACTCGTTGTCGCCCACTCACAATTCCTTAACAAAATGGGGTTGTTGAAAGGAAGAATAGAATCATAGTTGAAATGGCTTGATCCATTTAGAGTGATAACAATCTAGCAAAGTACTTTTGGAGAGAAGCTGTTAACATAGCTTGTTATATCTTTAATCGGGTTTTAATTCACCCAATAGAGCATCAAATACGGGGACCTGCTCATTGAAGACATGTTCTTAGCAGATAATCAATTTTCCTGCTCAAATAGTATTCACCAAGGTGGAATGTACTGAGGATCTAGAGTTTGGTCCATTGTTCGATGCAAACTATGAGAGCTTGATGCTCAACAAATTCATGTACAAAGTAATCAAGCAGCAGAATCTCAATCAATTTTTACTTCTTGAAGGCCTTGCAATCAAGAGCCTCATGAAGGGTTTCTTCTAAACTCTTTACACAATTGAGGGATTTGAGGATTTTTTGCTAGTGGAATTCAATAGTGTCTCTTGCCTCATCTGCGGTGATCTTGTCTCTAGTTTGCTAAACATGCCATTAAAGGGCATACTATTGAGGAAGATAGGAGATGACGAGAGGGTAGCTATGCTAGCTGATTGGGAGCTTCTCGCAGATTATGGTGCTAGTGAAATCGCAGCTTCTGGGATGAGCTAGGAAGAAAGGGCTTTCCATGAGTTGCTTGTCAAGTTCCTCCTACCCAAAATTGGGTCTCTAAGCAGCTGCACTTACTTTGAGAGGTGTGTGGTTTACTACATGGTAGAAGGAAAGCAACTAAATGAGCTAGTGTTGCTTATGCATCACTTGACCAAGGTTACTAGCATCTACCACATGGGGTACCTCATCACTGCTCTTATGAAAGCTGTGTGGTTGGACATTACCCCATTTTTAGATAGACCGAGGGAGATGTTCTCTACTTTTCTACTGATAAGTTTAATAACTTGTTCGTAAGATTTTGGCTTTAAAGTATAGGTGTTGTCAATACCACTTATCAAATAGAAAATGATGATAACTGCAAGTATACAGTTGCACTGTAGTTTTAAAAGATATCGATCCCACAAGGAAGGAACCAGCTCTAAAGATCAACAAGAGGAACGGAACAAAAGAAAATAATGCAATTTAGTTAGAGGATTGGAATGATGGATGGATAGACAAATGTCTGAAAGACTAGAAAAGATAAAAAGTAATATAGATATTCCCTACGAACAAGTATAGCAAAGAAAACATGCAAAATCCTCAAAGATACTACGTACACTAGATTAATTTAACAGGTTCGGTTCTAAACACTTAGATATTCAATATTCACCATAGAGCAACACATGAAATGACTTTTCTAAATCTAGTGCAAACGAATTAAGACGATTATATAAACCTGGATGATAATATTACTATGCTTAGTACGGGTAACTCTCATATAACCATATTTAGCAAGTTACCATTCCAAAAATGTTGGCTCACTAAATAGCGTTATAATCACAGATCTCGTGTTTATACATAATCTCGTTAACACCAAAACTACTCTCAAAGTTAACTCAAAAGCATATAACTTGATTAATATAAAAGACTCAACACGAAATACACATTATGACACATAGACATATCATAAACTTCGAAATAGAAAGTATAAGTAGAAAGTGAAGCAAAATTGTAAGGTATGCAAGTGAAAGCTAAAGTTGATCAAACTGTATCCACTCTTTAATGGGAGTCATCAATTCCTGCAATTCCTGTGTCTACTTTGAATTCGGTCTTGACTCGTACAGAACCTCTGCTAGGATGCTATTCTTTGTGAATATCGAATAAACAAATGTTGAAGAATGAAAAATTTTATTGATAAGTGATTTGCAAGTACACTTATACAAAAATGCTCAAATATGTAGAGAAATCTAGTGATCGAAATAGGAATTCGAATCACTTATACATTTTCTCGCTAACACTTATGAACGTAGTGAAAACTAGATAATTTAACTCTCTTTCTATGCACACACTATATCTCTCACTTTTTCTAATTCCAATTCCATGAAATTTGTGAGGTTTGGATCCCTATTTATAGAGTTCGAAGGGTTGCGTCTATCCATACGAAGAGTTGTGTCCATTGGCGAAAGATTGCATCACATCATTGTGATTGGTTGAGAAGCTTTAATCTTATCCACAATGGATAGGCACCTTTTCATGATTGGTTGACTTCTAAAAGGTGTCTTTTCATTTGGTAGTTGATGACGGTTAATCATTCTTATCTGGCGGTTGGTAGTTAAGAAGATTTGACCAAAAAGACCGTCCAAGTCACAATCACGATATACATGTCGCAATCGTGAATACTTGTTTGGCATTTTTCTATTTTGAAGAATACTAAGTCACGACTGCGAGTGGTTGTCACGACCATGAAATGTGTTTTTCTTCAAAATTCTCCTTGTAACTTTACCGATCTTTGACAGCTTCGATCCTAAGCCAAATCATTAAGTTTCACACATCTTTTCACACCTTTTTCACTCTTTTTACATAGAATTCCACTTTAGGTCATTTTACTCTCAAGATTTACCTAGTATCTGCATTTGCATAAAAAACAACTACATACCACATGAAATCTTTTATATGAAGTATAAAATTGACTTAAACTATAGTGTTTAGTGTATAAAATTATAATGATAATAAGTGTAAGTATACACTTATCAATTGTGGAGGGTTAGAGGATAACTATCCCAAGTCATTCTTCTTGAACCACATCTTACTGGTGGGCTACCCCATAAGCATCTCCAGGAACTCAATCCACTCCTTTTCGAATACCTCATTGTAGGAAGTAAAGGTATCTTTCCCTAATCTCTTCCTGTATGCGATCAAGGCCCCAGCCAACAACTTCTCGATCATCTCCGATAAACTGAGATGATCCTTCAATAGGACTTGAGTGGCCATCCATCTACTATAGTAGGGCTTGAACATTTCCCTGAGCTTCTACCTTACGGCCTCCAAGTTTTTCATGGTCATCTTCATCTACGAGTTGAAGCCGTATTGTTCTACCAAAGCCGCAGTGAGGCATTCCCAGTTATGAGACACCTCCTTCAGTAGGTTGTTATACCATTGATTAGCTAGAGCTACTGGCATCAAAATGAACATCTTTGTGAGCATTTTATCACTGACACGACTAGCTCTCACACCACTTCGTAATTCATCAAGTGAGCCTGGGGATCTCCCTCTCCATTGAACTTTACCAACTCTGGCATAATAAAATTCTCTAGAAGCCAATCATCATTCGTCACTACAGGTGGGGTCGGTAATTGCCAGGCTGAAATCCTAGGTACTGGTGAGCATAAGCTGCCAAGAATTGTTACCACAGCTCTTCTATACTAGGCTGGGGAATAGAATGGGCCATCTCTGGCCTAGCTTGGCAACCAAACTAATTATACGAAGCTTGGGGATATACAGGACCCCTGGGAGGAAGTGCAGAAGTTGGTTGGGCTGAGAATTGACCTTGATACTGAGTCATTGGTGCATTAAAAGCCACACTATACCTAAAAGATGGAACTTACTTAGTTGGAACAAACCTCGACTGGGGGAGATGACCCTTTGAAGGAGGGATGAAATTAGAAGATACCACTCTTGGCCTTACAGTCACAGCGAACTGCTGGAAATTCTGTTGATACTCCGACTGTCTGAGATAAGTTGGCGGATCCACAATTAACTGATCTACCATGATTCTGACTAGCTACTACTATCCGAGGCCTACCTAGTATCGAAGCTTATCTACCCTAGTCTAGGGGGAAACTCAAACTACCCGACTACTTATGAGCTTCTATGCCTAGCTAGCCACTATAAGATGGGAATGCGTGAGGAGTAGAGCCTGATCTCCTCATCATGGGGTAATTCGCATTAGTGGGACCTTGAAGATTCCTGATGAGCTCCTAATCCGATGGTCTACCCTCGGGTTGTCTAGGGAGGGCATGAAACTGCATGGCCTGAGTGAACTGGTCGATGTAGACAATCGCCAAAAGAGCATTGGCTATGTCCTAGCTTAACCAAAACTGCAAAGCCGTTGGCCCATCTTGACTGCGCTGATCTCCTTCCCCTGAAGTATTATGCTACTTTGCCATTCCTAGAATCTGCTCTGAACCGAATACTGAACATTGATCCAGATTGAACGTTGATCCAAATAGAACCTTGAACCTTCACTGGAATTTGTATGCGGAAAACCCTCGATGAACTATTCTACTTGGTGAGCCTTGGTGGCAGAAATTCGAACGAGTCGATGAGCTGACTTCCTCCAAACCTTAACTGAAGAAGATTCAATCAACCATCAGCAGAAATAAAATGCATGCTTGACTGACTTGAGACTGATGCATGAAATGTTCATGTAATGGCTGTGACACAAGGGTTAGCATGCTATGATGATGAATAAAATCATTGCCGGCCTAAGGAGCTACCTAAAAGAGAAGTAGGTTTGCCAATCCTTTTGAAACAAACCGACGATGGTCACCTATTACCCGTGTGGCAACAAGCTATTCGAAAGTGGTATGCTTGTCAATCCATTTGAATCAAACTAAATTGTAATTAAGGTCTACTATACTGCCCGTGTGGTAATATGTAAAGGGATGCCATTTTGGTGAGAAAAGTTGGTAAGTTTACCAAATGACAAGGAGTCGAGCATTATCCAAGTGATGATGTGCTTTCGATTTTGAGAACTAATTGTTATGGATTACTCTCGATAAGTTTAAGTTAGGGTAAAACAATGTGTTATACCCTATGGTTTATGAATTCAAATGGGAGAAGGTTCGAACACCGAGTAGGCACTGCTATAACCAAAGATGATACTACCCTAGATAACGCTGTCTTGTCACGTCTTTGAATTCTAGGTTCAAGATCGGATAGAACGGTGTGTTATACCCTAGGCTTAGAAGTCCATGATTCCAAGAAGACAAAGGTCCGAGTGCCCAATAAGCATTATCTTGACCATGGGTGGTCCTAACCCTAGGTGATGTTATCTCATCGAGTCTTCCTAACTCTAGGTATACGGTGTTGGGGTAATGACATGTGTGTATAATTCGTGTCTGCACAACAAATCGTGGGTTAGCATGATGTTTTACGTGAAATAAACATCGTGATGTGATGAACACATAGCACATAGCACACAACGTGTCACTTCCAACCTTATGTCTCCCACGTATAAGGGCTTCTAAATCTAGGCTTGGGTCATCTTAATACCATAAAGTATTAAGGAGCGAACTTGCACATAAGATGCATTTGTTTTGGTAAACTTAGGGAAGTATCTACGATATCCTTATATGAGTTCGGTCATGGGTTGTTGATGTAGAAGGTTCTTGTTGCACTACAATACACTCCAAGTCCCAAATAGGTGCGAACAAGGGAGGTACATACGTCGTGGAAACAAGTGATCCACCCGCTTAAGTATCTTTGGTCGCCATGGGGTCGCAAATGATACTTTCACAAGCTTAATGGTAATAGGGGTATCCTAATCTTAAAGGCTAAGCCATCTAATGCATATCCTTTTGTTCGATATTTTAAATTTGGATTAACTCATTTAATAACTTTTCGATACTCTTCTAAAATCTTTCAAACTTGTTTTAAGTTTAAAAAAGAATCCCCAGCAGAGTCGACACTGTGAGAGGATGACGTTCGACTCGCGCAGTTACCACGAGGCGCTGGCTACGTGAGATGGGACGTGGGGTTTTGAAAAAGAAGTGTAGATGTTGATTATAAAAAAACATGTTTGAAATGAGTTGCTTAAAAGTGATTTTCAAACTCAAAAGACCCGAGACCTAAATCTCTAGTTTATGTTACGGAGTCGCCACCCGGATCAGCTCTTCTGGGAAAATTTGGTACAGCTTAGATCCATTTGCCTAATCCGTAACATAGAATAGAGATTCGAGTCCGAATGAGTTACCTATTCCATCATCATTTGAGTTAAATTATACTTGATAGAAACCACGTTTATAATATTCAAACTAAACTAGATATTTTCGGTTTATGTTATAGTTTATCACACACGCATAATACGGTAAGTAAATTGCAGAAAGTAAACACGTAGGAAATTTAAATGCGCCTAGTCTATGGGGGATTAATTACATCATTGGGTTGGGGGTTTTACAAATCGCCTAAATACATCGAAATCTAAGGGATACAATCGCATAAAATACATCGATATCTAACAAATGTTACATTTGATTTCGAAATAAAAAAAAGCGATACCCGAAGGAAATTAAATCCTAAAATACATCTATCATAAACTACCAGCATCCACGAAGGTTAGCATAAATACAGCACATCACAAGTAATTGCAAATATGTTCGTTTTGATTTTTACGAGACCCAAGAGGTCTATTTTAAAACATCGAGAAGTTTGAAATTTCTTTTCTATAAAAAGGGTTCATTTATACACATAAGTTATTTTATCATTTTTTAGTGAAAATGTCACATGTGAATGTTTGTCGGGTCGGTTATTCGGGAACTTCAGTTCCCTTTATCGGGGTTTCCTAGCACACTTCATAATAATATTGATGGAAAATAAATCTAAGTCCAAAAACATAAATGATGGCGTTATTGAAATCATTCCGAAGAGGAAACCATTAAAGTTTATAAAATAAAATCCTGGTGAAGGGAAATCAACTTCAACCGTCTAAGCTCCCTTCGAAACGATCTCGGGTTCGTAAAATCTTCACATATACACATTATATTGCTTAAAAATTTAGGTTTCAGGCCTAAATGGTCACCACTAACCCTCTTGAACATAAATCAAAATCTAGAAATTTTACGAACATTCTGCCTATGTTTAGCCTGGGAACTGATATCGTTAACAGCATCAGTGATGTCGTTAACGGTATTGCAATACCATTAATGGCATCGCAATGCCGTTAACGACATTATAGAGACAGAACACTTGCAATTTTCTATTTTTTACAATTTTTACATTTTCAATTATCAAGCACAAACATATGATACAAGTAAGTAGACACGACTCTAGGATTTCAGAGGCTTACCCCGTTACCGTGAATCCACTTCGCTAGGTCCACAATCCTCGGAAAGTCCTC
Source organism: Euphorbia schlechtendalii (assembly GCA_949673415.1). Classification (NCBI taxonomy): domain Eukaryota; kingdom Viridiplantae; phylum Streptophyta; class Magnoliopsida; order Malpighiales; family Euphorbiaceae; genus Euphorbia; species Euphorbia schlechtendalii. The sequence goes on from CATIWQ010027222.1 coordinate 9,212, forward strand.
CTCGTTTCTTTGGTTTGGTTTGCGGTTTTCTTGAAAAAAAGAAGAGTAATTTTACTCATTGAAGTGAACAGAATCCCCTGAATATGAGTCTCAACAAGACAAAGTAAGGAATTGGAAATCCTTCTTCTATCGAGTTTAGACTTTCGAAAACTTAAAAATTCGAAAAATGACCGAAAATGAACTTAAAGATTGAAAACTTCTAAATGAGTAAAAATTCTTGTTGTAGACACTTAAACCAAGTTCTATTGAGCTAGAACTCAGTAGAAAATGTCCTAAAAGAACTCTAAACCTCAAGTTTGCTAAGCTCAATATACCTCACTTTCTGAAAAAAGTGAACTAAACCTCAAACTTACCTAAATGACCCAAGATAGCCCAAGTTCATTCCCTATCCACGAACTTACACACTCAAGTTCCAGAAACACAAGTCAAAAGATGTTAAAAGATGATTAATTAGTTATGAAAACACTTAAAATGCCTTTAGAATTCTTAAAAACCTAAAAACCATTCAAAGAACACTTACTTCTCTTAAGCACACTCTCTTCTACCTTTTTTGCTAAATGTGAGCTCCCTTCTATTCTGGAACTCAACTCTCACTTAAAGAGAGAGCCCCCTTCAATCCAAAGTCAACTTAGGATCATAGGCCATACTTTCACTTTTTCTTTTTTAACTTTTTACATGATCCCATGTGAAAGGGAGCATGCCAAATCCTAGTAAAAGAGTATGAATCTAGATTTTCAGAAACATGTCCGAGCATGTGGGGGAGAGTGACCTTTTGGCCTGAAATTTATAAAAAGTGTAATTTTGGTTCTGCTGCGGAGCGGATGTCATTAACGACATTGGTAATGTCGTTAAGGCTTTTTCTTTCTTTTAGTTTGGGCTTTTTGAGGAAGAAGAGGCCCAAAGAAACAACGTAGATGATTTCTAGACTATTTTGGGGACCCTGCAATATGTAAAAAGCTAACAAGGAAAAAAATTACAGTTTCATCATTGAACTCACTAGTTGGGAGTAAAATCCCATGCTCACAACAAGCATGAAACATTCTGAGTATCAAGGGATCATACACCTTGCTAAAAAGCCCATTTGATCATCTAGAACACTAAGCCTAAAGGTTCCTAGATGGGAATCCAAGATTAGGTCAACCTTTAGCGACTCTACACTTGGGGATCCTATGAGGTCACACACATTAGACCTCACCAAGACTAAGTAAAGAACTAATAGATGGGGTTTGTACCGAGAATAAAAGGATAGTCAAGTTGTTTTAGATATACATTAATTGGTCAGACCAAATAATATTTTGAAAGCGGAATTGTAATAATTGTAGTAGGTGGAGCATGGGAATTTTTCCCATAACAAGTGGACCCCACAAATAAGGGTTGTTCGAGGGAAGGGGCTTGTGTGGTAGCCATGAGAGCACTAAGAGTGCTTGCAGGCCACCAACATGCACTAGCGCATGATGGTGGGCTACAGGCAAAGAAGCGCTACTTGGAAGCGCTTGCATGGGTATGCAATATAGGCCTACCAGCAGCCCGCAAGGCTTTGCTTATGGAGCAAGGGAAGCCTACATGGGCTTCCCTTGCGGGCTTCGCACAACCCGCCCTTGCGAGTTATGTGCGGGGGTGACAACGTGTGGGATGGGGAATCCCACATTGCTAAAAGGGGAGTAATTTCGCTCCCCTTACTCCTATAAATAAGAGTTCAATTCCTCCTTCTCAAATCACTTTAGTTCAGCCTTCCTTCTAAGCTTAATTCCTTTTTCTTGCGAATTTTTTTGAGATCCTCTGTGAGCGGGCAACACGGAGCGGTGGGCGGAGAGTGTGTAAATGAGAGGCGCGGTCCACCAGGGTGTTTTAAAAATAAGGTGTACCGGGTTGGGGACCCAGGAAAAAGGTTAAAAGAGAAAGGGCGAAAACGTTTTAGATTTGGTCAAACTCGAATCCGCCGTCTCTTAGTATGGAGTCGCCACCTGAATTAGCTCTATCCAGGAATTAGAGTCTTGTGAGGCTTAACGTCCGGGGGACGGCCCACAAAGACACAGATATTTGGGTCAGGGATAAGTTGCTTATTTCTTATGTGATCACATTATGTTACATCTACAGAAAACCGTATTTTCTTAGTTATGAATATTCCCACTTAGGTCGTTTTTAGACTTTATAGGCATGATTCACGTATTGCAAAATAATAAATCATCCACAAAGCGGAATAATAAACCATTCACAAGGTAGTAAATGAATGCGGAAAGAAAATACGGAAAATAAAAATTACAGGGCTTCCAAAAATCGGGGGATGCAACCGCCCGCTAACCTATTAATTACATTTCCTCAAAATATATGTGCAATACCCAAAGGAAAAATAAAGTCCTAAACATACATCTAACCTGCATCCACAAAGGTTAGCACAGGGGATATCACATATGATAGATTTGATTTTAACGAGACCCGTGTGGCCTAATTAAAACATCGATGGTTTAAAATTGTTATTTTAAATAAAAATAGTTCATTTTTATTTACACATATGTTGATCAATTTTATTAGTGAAAATGATCGCATGGCATAGTGGTGAGGACTGTTATCCGGAAATATATTTTATTCCCTTCGTGGGGGTATTCTAAAAAATAAAGAAAAGAAATAAAGATGAAGAAGAGAATTACAACATTATTTACATAAAAAGAAATAAAAATATTCACAGGTCCACAAATAAAGATCAGAAAGAGATGAAGTAGAAGATGAGTATGGAATTCATAGTTCTAGGAACTCAAAGGCTTAACCTTGCGGTATAAATCCACTTAGACGTATCCGTTCGAACCCCGGGAGCATTCCTTGTTCATTTTGATTTAATTGTAATTTAATGTGGAAAAATAAGTGTTTATTTATCCAAATGATAATCAAACACGAGTTCTAAATTTGTTTTAGACCCGAGAATATCTTAGGATATTTGAAGAAAAAAAAGATGAAGAAATTTGATTTTAAGATGAAGAAACTTGGGATCCAAATGAGTTTTGGATCCAAGAAAATGTTAGAAGAAAAGAAAATATTTGTAGTATTTGTTTGTGTTTTTTTATCCGAAGAAGAGAATTTTCTCTGAATTTTCGAGCCCCCTTCAATCTATAAATGTTCGACTATTTATAGAAAAATCCCGGAAAATCCAAAAAAGGAAAAAAAAGTTTGGTGGGGTCGCCAAAAAGTTTGGTGACCTCGCCAAACTGGTTAGCGTGCTCACCAGACAAGTTGGCGAGCTTCGCCAGCGGATCTGGCGAGGTTTGCCAGACCCCTGGTGAGGTTCGCCAGACCCTTGGCGTGCCTCGCCAGGTCCCTGGCGAGGTTCGCCGAGCCCCTAGCAATCCTCGCCAAAGTCTGGCGAGGTTTACCAGGCCCTTGGCGAGCCTCGCCAGAGTCTGGTGAGGTTCGCCAGGCCTTCTGGCGAGCTGTGCCTCGCCAAATATCGGCGAGGTAGGCTCCGGATCCCGTTCTCGATGGCATTTTCAAATTTTTTTATGTGTATTTTTATATTTTTTAGTTAATTTCTGAATAAAAGTCCTTTTAAACTCAGCGACGAGGAAGACTCCCATTTGAAGATCGTCGGACGATCGATAAAAGTGTTATTGGAGGATAAATATCCTGAAAAGCCATCATCATTGAACACGCGAGCTGGTACAAAATCCCGTGCTCATAGCTGCCCCTTTTATGATAATTGTTGGTTGTATAACCAGTATTATCACACAAAAAGAGTTGAGGGATTGAGAATATACCTGACTAGTGTGGCTGGTGACTTCTTACTCCTAATTGGTGATGGCATAGGTCTTCCTTTCTAGCGCTGTGTCTTCATAGGGTTATCCATCTCTTTCTTCAGAATCCCTTAGGTACTTGATGCCCCTTGTTGGCGGGTCGACCGTTTCTTTCTGCGGTGTCCTTGTTATAGTTGGCAACCGTTTCATTCTCCGATTGATAAGTGAGACTATTTCTTTTTTCAACCATTGAGATAACCATTTCCTTCTTCGGTTATGTTTTGAATTTCCTTAATAGGATGTTAACTTGTTTCCTGTAACAAATCATGAAAAAGTATAATGTTAATACATTTTATGATGAATGTTTTAATTATTTGATTGAGTTTATGTGAAGCAAAAATTTTTGCCCCTTCAATCAAAAATTAAAACATTATAAATAAATAAGTTTAATAGAAATTCGAGGATATCCCGAGAATCGCTCTATTATAGGAGGCTTTTGTTGCAATGTTAACTTTAGGCTTGAGTGTGCCATCGTCTTATTTGTAGGTTTCTCATGATGCAAATGTAATTTATGCATGTTTTTATGCATGAACAATATTTATCATATGATGCATGTTCGTTTGTTATAGGCATCGTGGGCTTCATCCATTGAGGAGCCTTCTCTTGCACTGGTGCATGGTTGCCCCTAGGGTTTATCTTGTTGGGGATTCCATTGATGACTTCCTCAAAGTGATGACCATGGATTCGTTGAATTAGATTCAATTTCATATCTTAGATCTGATTTGAAGAAAGTCTGGATGAATCTTTGATCCTGCATTGTGTTGCCGATGATCGCTTCGAAGCTATTTTTCCTAAAGTGTTGAAGGTATATGATTCCTCATACCATTCCGAGGAGGAGATGATGAATTTGATATTTCTTTGGTTCTAAGTTTTACATAAATCGCCCTTGCGGGTTTTCAATCTGACTCCTTCTTTGTGGCATTGCGTCACTTGTTTGGTCCCAACTAGCTTGGTCGAAATTATGGCCTTATTCTAGCTTCGATCCTTTTGATCTTTGCATACTTCATTCTCTTGGTTGAGTCAATGGATGTTTCGTGCTTAGAGATCTTTCCATTGATCTTTCATCCTTGTATGATGAGGCAATTGCTATCATACGTTGTCTAAGTACATGTATTTATCTCTCACTTTCTCTCAAGAGTCAAATCATTTGAATTTATTATGGGGAATCCATTTATACCCAAATTAATTTCATAACATGTCACATGTGCTAAAAACATTATGTATATGTTTATGAGAATGCGTGATGTCATTGATAAAATATCAAGCATATAAACAAAGTTCAATTTATTCAACCAATAATTCAAAAGCCCCGTGGGCAAAGTAGCTGAAAGCTAATTTATTACATAATCATTCCTCATGCTAGTCCCCCCCAAAAGTATCAATGGATTCGAAGTGCTCCATTCTGTCTACCTTTTCAAACACTTCTTGATAGCTCGAGAAGATGTCTGATCCAAACTTGTTCATGTATGATGGTAGTGCACCGAGAAGCTTGGTTATCATCTCTCATAGAGTCAAGAGAGCCCTAAGCCTGACCTGTGTCACCATCCAAAACGCATAGTAGGATTTGAAGCTCTCACCCTACCCTTGCCTTATAGCCTCCAAATGTTGCATTTTGGTTTCCATCTGAGAGTTGAAACCATAATGCTCCAGCATAGCTTGAGCGAGGCTATTCCAATCTGTAGCTATGTCCAGTAAAAGGTGGCTGTACCATTCATTGACCGGGGGGCCTAAGGTGATGATGAAGAGTTTAGCCATCATCCGATCGTTAACCCTCAATGCTCTCATCATCAATAGATAATGCGTTAAGTGAGCGCGTGGGCCGCCAGATCCTACGTACTTCTCAAACTGCGACATTGCAAAGTTTGGGGGCAAGCTACCTTTATCCTCAACTACCGATTGTATAGGGTATGTGTTCTTTAGGTGGCCACCGTGAGTTGCCAATAATTGTTGCCATAGGTCCACCATTCTTGGTTGTTGGAGGATGGCATTCCCTGTGCTTGGGTAAGAGCCATATTTCCCCTGGGGAAATGCCGCAAAATGGGGCAATTGAGGTGCCTGGAACTGTGAGGCGACCGGCGTACTCCAAGTGGGAATAGGGTGTTGGGTCATTCCTTGGTAGAAAAGCCCTAGTGCGAATGCCGGTGGGATAGGCTACCCCTGAAAGAATTGGTGACTAGATTGTTGCCAGAAAGGATTGGCGAAGTTGAATCCTAGCAAACGAATTTGGGCCTGCATCTGATTTTGTCTTGCCCCAAATTGGTAAAAGGTAGTAGGAGTAGAGGACATTGCATGCAAGATAGGAGGTCCCCCTGTTGGATTGACATTGTTAAGGGTAACCTCCGAGCTGGACACTACATTCCGGGCCCTCCCCACGTGTTGGCGAATGAGCAATACTAGTTGTTCGCTGTTGGCAAAGGCATTCAAGGTGGCTGCAATCTCGGCGCTCACCGACGACTACTGAGAATTTTATCCCGTAAGGGCAGGGTGATCTTCCCTCGTACCTTCTTCTCGTGGATTAGCCATGACAGATGTGTGTTGAATCGAATCTGAATCTGAACTCGAGTCCTCACTTGAGTCAATGTACGGAACCCCCTCCAGATTAGCCACAATTGGGGAAACACGGACCAGGTGGCAAGCAGGCCTCTTCCAAGCCCGTTTAATACACGAGTAGAATATTAGACCGTGCATGTAAGATTCATGATATGATTCATGATGCGGGTAATGCATGAGATTTTTTTTAATGTTATGGTTGCATTCACAAGGGGTTAGCATGCCATGATGTAAAATAACATGTATGTCAATCTATTTGAAACAAATAGGTTAGTCGTTAGGTAAAAATGAAAACATGTGGAAATGAAAATCCAACAACGGGGGTTGGATTTGAGATTTGTACAATGAGTGATGTAAGTGAGTTGACTAAGTTACCTATGTGGTAATAGATCAATGGTTTGAGGTTTTGTACTATGACTAAGTCTCATGGAATGAGAAGGTCAAAATAGCTTCGGGGTAGCTGTGTGACATACCCTAATAAAATGAAAATAACTACCGTATGTAGCTACCTAATGAATGATTTGGTTATTTTTCCCAATTAGGGTGGAGTTTCGGATACCTATGTGGTCATCACTATTTGAGGGTATGTGGTGATACGTGAATTATTACCTCGTATGGGCGAATGATTCGGGTATGAGGCGTATACCCTTGAAGATTTGGTAAGGTAACACTTTTGAAGTAAGTTTTCCCTGTGTGGGCTTAGGACATCAACTGGGATATCCTTTAATGTGGGAAAAATGGTTTTGGGTAGGTATTTGCCCCATTTGGGCTTTTGGTGTATGTGATTGCCTCTGAAGGGCTGTGAGTTGGATATCGAGTGGACATCTCATGGGTAACATGTGGGATATATTATTGCCCCTTGTAGGCTAAGTGTCAGATTTGAAGGGGACATCATGTAGTAAAAGGAAGGTATGTTTTCCATGTACAGGCTAATAGTGGGATGTCAAGTGGACATCTCGCTGAAAAGGGGGAATTGATGTTCCTAAATGGTTTTATGTTGTCCTAGGGCGACATGATCTATAGTGTCAACTGTGCCTAAGTGTATGTGGTATCATGATGATAACGTGATATGTACATTTAATATCATGAGTGTGTGCGTTCGAGTGTCTGCACAAAAATTCATGGTTATCATGAGTGACAAATTGAAAGCAGTATACATGTAGCACATAGCATGCAACATCCAATCTTCCAACCATATAACTCCCGCGTGTAGGGTTTTTGGCTAGTCTCTATCCTAAGTTTGGTTCATCTTAGTACCATGAAGATACTAAGGAGCGCACCTGCAAGAAAATATAATGCATGATCGCGTGTTAGGTAACACCCTAGGGAAAATGCCTATGGCTTATTTACATGAGGTTTATGAATGGGTTCTTGATGTAGAAGGTTCTTGTTGCACTAAAATACAATCCAAGCCTCTAACAAGGGAGGTACATGCGATATAGTAACAAGTGCTCCACCCGCTCAAGTACTATCTTTTCTCAGGGAGGCAAATCAGTACTAGAGAGAGTTTCACTGTAATAAGGGTACCTTAGACTTATGTGCTGAACCTTCTACTGCAATGTGTTATTATGAATATGTCATAATTAAGAAAAAATAGAATAATGTGATCAACAATTTTCGGCACTTATCCAAAATCTAAAACCTTTAAAAAACAAGTTTTAGAAAAATCCCCAGCGGAGTCGCCACTATGAGTGGGCGATACGGAGAGGTGGGCCTAGAGCGCGCGAATGAGAGGCGCGGTCCACCGGGGTGTTATAAAAAAAAAGGTGCACCAGGTCGAGAACTCGAGAAAAAGGTTGAAAGAGAAAAGGCGAAAATGTTTTAGATTTCGTCAAACCCGAATCTGCCGTCTCTTAGTATGGAGTCGCCACCTGGAATAGCTCTTTCCAGGAATTAGAATCCTGTGAGGCTTAACGTCCAGTGGATGGCCCACTAAGACAGAGATTTGGGTCCGGGATAAGTTGCTTATTTCTTATGTGATCACATTATATTACATCTACAGAAAATCATATTTTCTTAGTTATGCATATTCGCACTTAGGTCATTTTTAGACTTTATATGCATGATTCGTGTATTGCAAAATAATAAACCAGCAACAAAGCAGAATAACAAACCATTCACAAGGCAGTAAATGAATGCGGAAAGTAAATGCGGAAAATAAAAATTACAAGGCTTCAAAAAATCGGGAGATGCAACTGCCCGCTAACCTATTAATTACATTTCCTCAAAAATATGTGCAATACCCAAAGGAAAAATAAAGTCCTAAACATACATCTAACCTGCATCCACAAAGGTTAGCACAGGGGATATCACATATGTTCGATTTGATTTTAGCGAGGCCCGTGTGGCCTAATTAAAACATCGATGGTTTAAAGTTGTTATTTTAAATAAAAATAGTTCATTTT
>CATIWQ010027263.1:0-19325 GCA_949673415.1 Euphorbia schlechtendalii
CAAGCGGACACAATGGACTCAGACATCATCACAATCACCTCTTTGATGTGATATTTCCACTATCACAACATTTCTTGCAATTTATGCCTTTAGATTCTCATCTCCTCCTCTAATTTTCTTGCACAATCTTGCTTCTTCTACCTCCAAAGTTTTTTTTGAATTTCATATTGAATTTGGAATGAGTATGTCAAAAGACTGTTTCATATGATAACATACATGCATATATATGGAATACCCATTTGACATAACAAAAAAATATACGTGCTTTAAAAATATTTTTACTTTGATTAGTTTATTGTGCGTATAGGTAAGATTAAACATTGGATAAATAATTATAGCCTTTCTTTGTTTTGAACAAATACACTAATACTTCCCTGTGTTTTCAAAAATAATTTATGCATCCCTACGTTTTATCATTTTCGTACTACAACCTCCTTGTGTTAGATATTATCTCATTTTATATGAAATTTTTTAACATAATATATGTTTATGAATGAAAATTGGTCATATATATCATATTTTAATATGTTATGGATTAAAATTGCTCAAAAAAGTTATTTATTTTACTTTATATAATAAAATTATATATTGAAAATTACAAAAATGTCTAACAAATTGTCAAAAATATACTTTTTATCATTATAAACCTCATAATACAAACAAAATAAAACCAAATATACTAACAAATTAATACTTGTTATATTAAGAATTTTGATGCAAATACACATAATTAAAGATGCAGGGAGATTATAATATGAAAATCTCAAAATGCATGGAGGTTATAATTATTTTTCATAACATAGGGAGATAGTAGTGTATTTTGTCAAAACATGAGGATGTTATAATTATTTAAACTTAAACATATTTAACACAAAGCTAAAATTGTAAGTTAAGATGCTATATTTTCTTCAATACTGGTAATTCTTCATAATTTATGGTTGATAAACACATCGAAATTCAAAGACAAATCATCTAATTTATATAAAGTTAGTGATAGAATGAGAAAATAATATTATGGATTATATATATGTATATATATATTAACTGAACTTATTTTCGTGTAAATTTATAATTACACATAACTGAACTTAACTAAATTGAACTAAACTTAATTGAATTGTATTTGAAGATAACATGCCTAGTTGTATTACATTTTTACATTCTAACTGAATGATTCTCCTATTTAATTTTTACCCAACTAACATTAATTATGTTGTATTAGGTATACATGCACATCAATGTCAATGTTAGTAAAAATAGAGAAACAATAAATTAAATTAAAGAGTTTGTCCTTTCTATAATACGGTAAGCCAATAGTAACATATGAGTTATGACGTAGTCACGTAGTAGCATTTTTCTATTCATTAATTTGTGGGTATTTGAAACAACTCACGAATAAGTATGTTTTATTATAGCTTAGGAGTAATACATACGAAGTTAAGCTTCATAATTTTTACTAGTTGTCGTTCATAATTTTCAAATATTTTTATTAATTTGTTTAAATTGATAAAAATGTGCTTTTTAGACTTTTTAATAACCCGTGTTACTTTGTGATTAACTTGATTTTTCAAAATGTAAATTTTATTTTTATCTTTTCAATTAGAATGTGACACGTGACATTGAGATGATTGATAATCGTATTTTCACCGAGCTTAAAAAATTGATAAATCTTTTTTAAAATTGAAGACAACATTTGATTAAAATTACTATCAAATTTAAAGGATTAATAATATATTAATGAATGAAAATTCAAATGATATAAATCAAAGTCGATTAAACATTCTAAAAGGAAAAGTCAAATGGCTCTTTAACGTACGCGTGGGAAAAATATAAATAAATTGGTGAATTCCATGCCACGCTAGTCAATACAAATGAGTCGGCAGTGACGTGGATAAATAAACAACTACCAACCCATTTGAACACATCTTAGATAAAATTCATTTTTAGAAATAAGGATATATTTTGTCTGCTGATAAAAAACATTTTGCTATTAACAGTAAACGAGTGATTGAATTATTATCCGACTTTTTATTTGTTTATTTTTAATTTATTCAAATATTGTTATTAAAACTGTAAAAAAAGCAATGTAGAAAATTGAACATAATTATATATATTTTTACCTTTAAAATCATTTAAACTGATCATATCAAACACTGATAAATCTACTGATAATTAGTGCATGATATTGTAATAATAACATTGCTCTTTAAAGCTGATTTGTTTGTTTCTGGGTTATGCTGCTCTCGTATTTTGAGCACATACAATGGAAAGTCAAGTACCCGAGTTTTAAAAACTTGAATAATATACAGTGAATTAAAAAAGAGAAGATCTTAGATTGTTCATAATTAACACTTTACTTTTTAAACTCCACTCAATAAATTTATTTTTTGTACAGTCTATTTCATACTTTAAATAAATTAAAAGATTATAATAAAGTCAAAATAATGAAAAGAGACATGTCTGTTTATTTTCGTGTTTTCCACTTTTTAATTTGTTAAAGAAAATTCTAACAAGATTTTTTTCCTTCCTCATGTCATTTATTTTTCTAGATTTATTTTTCTTTATTTTTTAGTTTCAACATGCTTTATGCGAATAATCTGCATCTATTATTTTTTTATAGTTCATTACATGATAATCTTCTTCGAACATGAATCTATTGATGCTACATAGCTCAATCTTCATAGTTTTACAACTGGTTTGAACTTCGTCCGCTTTTAGATTAGATACTTACTGATCTACACAGTTTACATGTAGATCTATCTTCGTTCAATAAAAATCGTTTCAGATATGCAACATTGATTGATATATGTTATGATTCAGATATGCAACATTGATTAATATATGTTATGATGCAAGGAAAAATTTTATGATTGTGGATTTTGAAATCATTAGTTGGCTGGAATAGGAAAAGAAGGTTACTACGTTTATCTTTTGTTTTTGGATTAAGTCTTGCATAATGACAAATTTGTTTTGCGACGAAAACAAATTTAATTTGTCTGTGTTATGTGATTTTTATGTCTAGTGTTTTATCTCTGGTGTACCATTTATAGTACTTTTTAAACTTTCATTTATTGTGTTTATGTCTAGTGTTTTATCTCTGGTGTACCATTTATTGTGTAATATCGATCCGTGAATACAACTAATCCTTCGACATGTTTGAGAAATAATGATTGTGTATCTTTGATTAAGGCTTGAATATTAATTCCTGTGATTTTATTATAATAGACTGTATTGGACAGTTTAAGTTGGAAAGTTAGACATGAAATTAAATAAAATTGTTGTCCTGAAATAACATATTTTGCTTTGACATTTCTAACAATAATATTTGGAACTAACATTTATTATTAATTTGTACTTCAGTTTTATAAATCAAATTCATGTTTGTTAAATTGTAAATAAATCTATGAGCAGGTGTGAAATGTATGTAAATTCCAAACATAATTATTTAACTAAATTAATAATTTATATGGTTAATTTGTTAAATAACAAAATTATGATTATTTTGTTAAAATTAGAAAAAGGGGATGAGGTAATAAAAAAACCATATTTTATCACATGTGATTCCCATTATATATCACTGAAAGCTGGTCAATCACTATCTAGGTTTATTTTCTTCCATTTACAGTTTTGCTTCCAGCATTCATAATAGCGTAACTGATTGAAACCTTTTAGATCTTTAAAATAATCTTAATCGGTAACTTCTAGGGGAGGGGTGCTAACTGCTAAGATGAGTGTACACTGTACACCCGGCATCCAGTTACTAATTATTTTGAAAATTCAGGATTATACAACTACAACTATAAAAAATATATATTGTCAAACAATAGTGAAATTTTATCAACACGGTAGAAAAATTTGGCATCACAAAAAAAAGTTGTAAAATCTGCATAGAGTGTTGATTTAAGCAAACAAAGCTGAGAAGTTGAAATTCAAAACTTTTGACAAAAAAAAAAAAATGAACCATAGTTAATAAATTAATTAGGCTTAATGGATCTATATACCCATTAAACTTGTTTAAAATGGGTCATCATGAACTTTGATTAGTGACAAATAATCCTTATATTTGTTTAAAGCGACTCATCACCACGTGCCAATTTTTGGTTAGTTTGACTTTGAAAATATGTCATTAATCTGATTTTTTCTCTAACCAGATTTTGACACGTGGTAATGAGGGAGCAAATTGATGCATTTTAAACAATCATAGAGGTATTTGATACATCTAAAAGTTTAGGGTGGTAAGAGTTTTCTTTGAACAAATTTAGAAGAATGCAGATGCATTAAGTCAATTAATTATAATTTATAGCTGAAGTACGTATGTACAACAATAATTTTATAATTAAAATTAGGTTTAATGCATCTGCATTCCCTGAATTTGTTCAAAATGAGTTGTTGTTTTCATGATTTTTCAAATGTGTTAAGTACCTCTATGAATTTGTATAGAATGCACTAGTTTGCCCCACATGTCAATTTATGGTTGGAGAGTAAAAAAATCAGAAAAATGACATTTGAAAAATCAAACTAACTAGAAACTGACAAATATATGACAATGATGGGGTAAAGTAACTCTTTTTAAACAAGTTACACATATCTATCGCATTTCAAAATTTAAAGTGACAAGAGTTCAATATAAACAAGTTTAGGAGGTGTAATGGCATTAATCATTAAAATTAACTATAATTAATCAACGTATAAAAAAGAATAATAATTCACATAATAAGTCGCTGTATATAGAATAAATCGCACATCATCGGCTAGCTCCATGTGATGTGGTTGTATATAATTATAAAAGGATTGTCATATACTCTTGTCACTTATCAAATGACCAAAGATTAATTAAAATTAAACAACACTTAATCAGATGTTTGTGTCCTAATTTGGTATTACAGCAACACAAGTGAACAGACATCACTTTGTGACCACCAAACTCCAGAAAATTACCTTTGCAGTACCAAATTTAAGGAATATATTCATTGAAAGAAATTGAAAAAAAAAACTATATTTAATAGTGGCTCTATTTTGGTTTTCCTCATTTAACTATTTGGTGTTCCAGTTCCAATAATTAATCTTTAATTAATTATAGCCACACGTATTCAATCTTATTATATAAACATAAAATTAGATTAAAATTGTGTTACTCCTCCTATTTATATTTAAATTGCTTTGCGATTAAGATTTATTCAACAACTTTTTTTGGCTTTTTGGTCAGTATTGAACGACATTTTCAAGTGTTTGATTTTAATTATTGAACAATTATTTTTATTTATCTAATAGACAAAAAGAAATCAGCAATAACACAAAAACTACCTACCTACAAAAATAAAGAAAAATAAAACATCAAACAGTAACTTGTAAAATTGTTAATGCAGGGAAATCATAATGTACAATTACTAACAAAAAAATCAATATGGGGAAATATGAAATCACTTAAAATGCTTTTTTATTCTAAATAGTAGAGAAAATTAATTGATGTGAAGGGTGAGAAAATGGAGATGAAATTCTTAAAACAGAAAACTCCATAAGCTAAATTGCTGAACGAAGACAAAAATTAAAAGAAAAAATAAAAATAAATGATTAGATAATGCGACCGTCCATTTACAAGTAGACCAATCCATAACTCTTTAGCTCAAAAAAACCTAATACTCTACTTCTCTATATTGCTCATTTAGTGAAATTAGTAAAACAACTACTTTTTCCATATAAAATGACTTGACACTTTAAAAGAATTTTGGAAGTTTTTTAAAAAGCTGTTTGCTCAATTACACTACACTAAATAGGAAAGAAAAATTTCATCATATCATAGATATGATTCGTACATAAAATCTTTAAAAATCATGAATTCAATTCTAATCAATAGATTAATACATTAACCATGATAAATTTACAAAGTTAAGCCATGAGATGAGCTAGTTATAAGAAGAAAAATAGATTAGACATTTGAGACCCACATAATTAAAATATTTTTATTTGGATTATTTATCAACCCCTCATTTTCATTTTATACAAATTCCTGATTTTAATAATAACATTCCTCTATATGACCCACATGATTTATGAGTCTTTTCATGCCATCCAGTTATCACGTCCCCAGACTATTATATAATGTCAAATGTAACATCTCCAATAATCTATCTCCTATATTTTTTGTTGACATACTGTTGAAATATTATTTTATTTGACAAAAATATTATTCAATTATATAATTTTATTACATCGTCCTGGCCATATTTTGTATGCATATATGCATAATATGAGATTATTGGTGCTCTAAATTAAAATTTTACGTTTTCTTTAAAAGAGTTTCTTGTGTCATTTAATAAAATAATTTTCAAAATTAATGAAATTTATATTTGTTGTGTAAAAACCAAATTTTGATTTGGTGATTACACCTTACTCTCAATATGAAACAAAAAGATGGAGATCTTGAGTTCGGGTTTCAGGTATCTTAAAAAACAAAACATGGTTCTTATTACTAAAAAAATAATTACATGAAAATGAATATCACTGTTAACTTATCAAATAAATAAATAAATATCACGTATACATATTTAACAGAATTTAACAGAATTGTTGCTTTTGTATCGTATAACTCTTTAGTTTAACAACTTACCATATGTCTTGTGAATTATTCATTTAACTCGGAGTTTAAATCAAAAGGTAAAAATCCAAAATTCTTTGAAGTTGAAAAATAAGTTTTAAAAAAATTTGAACACATCCGACCTCTCAAATCTATTTTGACTGACTAATATATAAATTTTAATACACAACTCTCTAACTTTCTATAAAATATTTTACCTAATTCTTTTAAGTCTCTTAATTTTTTTCAATAAGAAAAATAATTTGTTGACTTTAATTGCATGTAAAACACGAACCAATTTGTAAGATTAAAAAATACAGTTGGTTTTGAGTTAGTTTTTTGACCCATTTTCTCAAAAACTATAATATATATGACAAATGCATGCATGGATCAGTTTCTACGCCGTCATTTTAAATTTGCCAACCAAGAGAAATTATACAGACATGTCAATTAACGGTACAAATCGCCATCATCATAATAAATTCATGATTGACTCTGCTAAAAGAACAGAATCTACCAGAAATGGTATATAAATTCTAGTGATCTATCTATCACGGGATATAAGGTTTGAAACCATGACAAATCTAAACAAAATATCTTAATGCACGATAATTTTACCGCAAATTTCGAAATATGAAGAAAATAAACACTAAAACAAAATTCAAAATTTGATTTATTACTCTGCACAATACTAATTAAGTTCTGAGATGATGGAGGCAAAACCATCATATATATACACAAAGTTGTTCTCTTCTCAGGTATTTGCTCTGAGATCACACATTCATTTTACTGGTGAGAAGATTAAGAAACCTTAAATTGACGAGCAAATGTTGGAAAAAGCTATATGTATGATTCAGCAAATAACACAAGCATTGGGATTCTCTTCAATGCTTTGAACATGGTAGTAAGTGGTCAAATGAGGATTGTAAGCTTTGTAAGCCTTTACCAGTTCCAGAACTGGATCAGGTGGAGGAGTTGCTTCTTTCTTTTTCTCTTCTTCTTTCTTCTCGTCTTTCTTCTCTTCTTCCTTCTTGCCTTCCTCTTTCTTGCCTTCTTCCTTCTTGCCTTCCTCTTCCTTCTTCCCTTCTTCTTTCTTACCTTCCTCCTTCTTTGCCTCTTCTTTCTTTTCTGGCTCCTTTGCTGGCCCTACTAACATTATTGTCGTCTCCCAATGTTTCCTCAGTTTGCTTACCACACTTATTGGATCAACTGTTCCAATCACTGTCATTGTCTGTGCTTTTATGTCCATGGCTATGGAGTCTATTCCTACACAAGTTAGATTAAAGGTAATAAACTTGAGTATTTCTTTCAGTCAATTTTTTTATACACAGCCCAGAAATTACATAAAAACCAACTCATTGTTTTGGTAGATATACATTTCTGGGTAAAGTCCCCTCTAAGGAAATCTGGTGTACTATCACTATCAATAGTTTCAACTATCTTTAGATGGAAATAAAAGAAAGGCCATTAGGATTTGTCAAATTTTCACTTGCATAAAACGGTAAAAAGTACACTGCAACAGCCGTACAATAATACAAAATTCCATGTGATCACCCCCATAGAGGCACCCATCAATTATATACATTATAATATATTTTTTATTTACCCTTTGGCTCTACCAAAGTATTATCAAAATGCAAAAAAAAAAAATCATAAAAAAAAAACTAATAGAAGAAAAGAAAAAAAAGTTTGGAAGCAGACTATTTATGGTTTAAGTGTTTTTATATGTGAGTTAATGTGATAAGGAATAATTACTTGTAGATGAAAAGGTGCACTTCATTTTATTGCTACCACGATATTTATCCGCCTAATATTAATCAAATTATATAATAAAAAAGAGTGGAGCTAGTCTTGAAACGATTGCTGTTCACAATTAATAAGTACAACACCAATCCAATACAGACATAAAGTTGTGACAACAGTAATTACCTTTTGTTTTCAGACTTAAACAACTAAAAGAATTTTTCTATGATAAGTTGAAAGTATGTAAGAAAGAGAAAGTAAATTCGAGTTTTATTAAATGCATTCATATAAAACGGTACTGAGTTTTAAGTTTAGCAAAGCCTCTGTAAAATTATGTCAGTGAATATATTTTTATAAAAAAATGTTTTTTTGACGATAGTTTTTAATAAAAAATTAATGACTTTCAATTCAAATTAAATAGTAAAAAAAATAAAGTGAAATGAGCAAGACAGAGTAAGAACATGAAAAAATGTCCTACGCATAAAAACAAGATCTGTTCGACTGTTCGTCATCTATTTTTTGGCATTTTGATAATTCAGTTCGACATAAATTTCAGGCCAAAATTAATTATAACAGCCAAACACGTAGATATGGTGAATTAATTGAAAATTGTTTCAATACAATTCACGATATATATAATACCTGAAAGAGTAGAAACTTTCTTGAGAGCCTTTTGCTTGGCCTTGTCATCATGTAAGTCCAACTTAACCACCAACTTCTGCAAGTTTAAGATCCAATTCAGCTCCTTCTTAAATTCCATAAAAAAAAACTCAGAACACACAAAATGATATTTTCCCTTTTTGAACTAAAAAGGATATAAATCGTATATTTTTTTATTTTTTAAGCTAATACGGAAACAATTCGAACAAAATAAACAGGATTAAGAGCGTTGAGTCTGTTATACCAAACGCATAATAAACCGACACCTGCTTTAGTATGCAATCAAAATACAAAAGTTGCGAAGATAAATCAAACAAACCGCATAAAGGGAATGCGATGGATTGATTCCAAACAGATTCACTGAACTACATCAATTTGCTAGAAGAACGATAAGAAAAAACAGTCGAAGCAGATTCGAAGGAAATCAAAGAGCTTAACCTTCATCTGCAGATCAGAAGGGAAAGATAGATGTAGAGCGAGAGAAGAGAAGTGCGGGAAATGGAGATGAAAAAACTGGTTCGTTGAAATAGATGATTGGATGGAAGAGGTGATGGGGCTATAAAATCCTAATCGAAACAAGAAATGCAGAATAGGGAGAGAGAGAGAGAGAGAGAGAGAGTGAGAAAATGTAAATCAGTTCACGATTGTTGAAGACGGAAAAGTTAATATTCCATCCAATATTAACCCTCAGCTATGCTTTCTCAACTTTTCTACACTTCAATCAAGGCGCGTGTCAGATACGCCTCGCAATTAATTATTTTCATATTTGATCAACTTTTTAAAATGCAGAAGAGCCATAAAACAGTAAACACTATGATAAAAATAAACATTTGATTGTTTTATCAGCAAATGCATTTAACAAAAAAGGTATGGCATGGAGTAGTGTAGCGCGTGAAACACACATATACACAGCGTCAAATGTTACATCATCTGTGCCATTCACGACGGCGCTACTTTATGGTACAGCCACCATTTCCTGAAAAAGCCGCCTGTATTCGGTGGTGGTATTTCTCTCCTCACGCGCTGGGCGTGTAAATTTTTGCCTCGCCGCCAGAAAAGACAACAAGAGGTAAACTGTCGCCCCCTTTAATTTACTCCGGTATTTTTATACATATGTTACAGTTTAAAGTTTTTTTTTATTTATTAGTATTCTTAAATATGACCTGAAACATAAAATATTGTAATATAAAATTTGATTTAAATGATTTTTCATACACAACATTCTAAAAGTGTATACCTTTATTTACATATTTATGCATTACAAGAAATATTATATATATAATTGTTTCTTCGTAATTTACATATAAATAATACTTGTCGAAATCTTGAAATTATAAACCGTGTTAAAATTTAATCAACGGCGTCACAACTGGTAATGTAAGACAATATCATGTGACATTGTCACGAGGTAGTGTTGTAGTACACTGTATTTTTACGTCGCGACATATTGTACTACATTGTCGTTTTATGGCACTCATGTAGTACACATCTAATAAAATCTTAATATGGAATATCACCTTCACTATATTTCCATTTTAAATAGGAGAAATAATTTTGAAATTTTAGATTACTACATAGAATTAATTAGCTCTAATGTATTTGTGGCCATTTTCTCTGAGTACTTAAAAGGTTCATATACTCATTTATTATAGTGAAAAAATAAAATAAAATGAAATATCATATTTATTTTACAAATTTGCATTAAAAACATGTGTCAAAAGTTTGAAATTATAAATTGAACTACAGTTCAACTAGTGGCGTCACAATTGATAATATTTTACAATATCATGTGACCCTGCAACAGTTTAATGTTGTAGTGTACTGTATTATAACGTCATGACACCATCACGTGATTTGTACCATATTATCATTATGTGGTGATCATGCAGTGCACATCAAATAAAATACGTGATATAGAAAATTACCTTTCTCACCAAACTTTTTTCCCCAATTATAATAAAAGAAATAACTGGAACTTGATTTGGCTATGATTAATATTTTGAAGGGTAACGTGAGAGACTTGAGTTAGCTAGATTGATATGCAAATTAGTTAACCCCTTAATAACTAGCTAGTTTTCTTTTTTTGACTCAAAAGATAGAGATCTGCAACTTGCAAGATAGTTGAATTTGAAAAACAAGGAACAATTTCTGTTAAATTGACCACTTTTGAATTTTGTTTTTATTATAAGTGCTTTGCAAATGAAAATTCTATATTGATTGTGAAGAAAAATACAAACAATAAACACTACACGTCCCTTGACTTAAGCCCACTAGGGCCTGAGCTTATGGCCTCAAGTTTTAACGGCCCTTTACATTCTTCACCTTTTCATTTTCATTGTTTTAATGAATTCAACTTATGTTTATTTATTTGAAATTTCTAAAATATTATAATAAATGAAATTTATAATGCTTTAAGAAAAATCAAAATATGTGCATAATATTTAATTTTTGATCATGATTAATAATCTTTATATTAATTACCTATTTTCTTATTTTTATATTGTTTCCCGACGGTATCTTGAGCATTTATTTATAGATTTTGATAATTACATCTGTCAATTTTCTTAACTTTTTAATTTACAAAATTAGTTTCACTTAATTATTTGATTATTAATTTTCGCTGAGGTTGCGATTAACATCGTTGTATCGTTTACACTAAGCAATAACTAATAATGAGTTAAAATTAATTGCAGTGATACCATTTGACAAACGCAATGCATCATGGTATTACATAACTACGTGATACATTTAGATATGCCACTGACATAAACAAATATGCTATAAAAATTATTGTTAAGTTTTCACCACAATACAAAACAATATTTCGCAACGGTGCAATTAAAAACAATGTAGTATGCTTTCACGTGACACCGCCATAGCATGGTACAATATTACAATTAGTTAGTACACTGTATTTGTCGATCGTTGTACACATTTAACAACGACACATTACATGTAGAAGGAAGAAAAAATGTCATATTCTCTCATTTATAAAATAAACGAGCTTTGAACGTTTATTCATCATATTAATTATTTGTGTTAGGTGAGCATTAATTCACCATAGTTGCAAGATAATGCAAAATGGCTATAAATTGGGGTAGGGAAATAATTGACATAAAGAGGAAAGATAGGATAGTATTATTAACTAGGAAATATATGTGTAGTTTAGAAGGGAACACATAAAATTTCCCCATATTAAAGTGTCCTATTCCACTAAAACAATTTGCTAATATCAAATTGGTAGGAAATACTATATATTTCCTATCAATATTACTATTTTTAATAATTAATACTAATAATTTTTTTTAATATTTATTAGTTTTCACTATTATTTTAATAATTAGTGTATTATTATTAAGTTCAATTAATTTCAGATTTGTTAAGTTTAGTTCAGCTAAATTAAATTAAATTCATATCTATTAAATTAAATTCAGTTCAATTAAAGTTTCAGAAGTTGAAACCAACATGAACTAAATTAAACCTTAACACAAGCAATTAATTTTGTGTTAGATGGACTCAACCTCATTTATATACTCACTTAATCAATCGAACTCAATACTCTCCGGGCCACTTGAAAAAAATAAGAATTGCCAATACATTACCAATCCGAGATATCTCAAGTGAAGTAGCACCTTTATGCCGTTGGAGGACATATTCCAGAAGTAATAAAAAAGAAAAATCAAGTCGAAAATCGGGAAATTTCAATTTCCATGATACTGTAATGAAAAACATATTAAGATGTGTTTGGTATTGTGGAAAAACACAAACTTTAAGAAGTAGATCATACCAGCATGGACCAAACATAATTACGAATACATTGATAATTCAAACTCAGGCAGCACCTAGCAATACGCCGTTAACAATTATTGATACAAAACAACACACAGATCAATCCACTAACTTCTCAGATTTCTGACGGTATTTTTCCATTAAGTTCATAATCATTCAAATCCCTGAACATGTTTAGGGTGAAGCAATATATAACTCGTAAAGAACGCTACATATGCTGAAAAAGAAGAAGAGAGACTGATTTTTTTTGCAACGTGTACATTCCCAAGCGCTGGAGGAATCAATTCCAGCATATTCTTAAAGGCTTAATACATCATTAGGTACCTTAATTTGTCCAAAAAAACCTGTTGCCCCCTTGAACTTTCAAAATGACCCCGTAACTCCCTCAACTTTAAAAAAGTGACCTCGTAACTCCCTCAACTTTCAAAAAATGCACAACTTTGCTCCCTCTATGCCACGTGTCATCTTCTGGTTGGTTTGACTTTTCAAAGATCTGATTTTCTCCCTCCAATCAGAAGTTGACACGTGGCACTGAGGGAGCAAAGTGGTGCACTTTTTTAAAGTTGAGGGAGCTACGAGGTCACTTTTTTAAAGTTGAGGGAGCTACGGGGTCATTTTGAAAGTTCAGGGGACAGCAGGTTTTTTGGGACAAGTTAAGGTAACCAGTGATGTATTAAACCTATTCTTAAACAACACTTGTAAAATTACCATAGCACATGTAAAATTTCAAAGTTGAAACCCAAATAATCAACAAAATATACGAATTTACCTTTGCACTTGAAAGAAATTGGTCCCTCTGCTGATTCTCATATGTATAGGAACCCTTTCATAATCAATTACAACTTCACATTTCTTCACCAAGGAATCGAGTGCAAAGGAAAGTTATAGAGCAGTAATTTGGTTAGTTTCCTTAGCTATATCATATCATATCATTTCAATCTATAATATTAAAATTTGTACCTCTAGAGTCCTCAGAAAAAACTGATGCTCATCCCATTGATCCATCATTAACCTTCATGCAATTCAACATTAACACAGATTATTTCCACATCTGCCGTATAAAATATAGTTATTATTTATGCAGAAGCAAGATCAACGAGCAATATAATTAATAATAAGACATTTAACCAAGGAAAGAACTTAGAGCTTCCATTGAGATGTCTTTTTTCAAACTCTCACCTGCTGTCACTCCAGCATTGCCTTCAGAGCTACTATTCACAATTTCAACATCTACATTAGTCGCTACTTTCACGATTCCTGATTTTACCAGCTGAACAACAGTTTGTGGAGGTCTCCTGTGCCTGCATAAACATATATATAAAACTCATTTTATATTTATGTAAAAAAAACTCATTTTATATTTATGTAAAAATAGTGAATATCACCATCGACGCTGACACACCATATAAGATAAATCGTGATTCGATCATATGGAAACTTGGATAGATTCAACGGGATTTAAATTGGAAAGAAAAATATTTATGTTCATATACAGGCACAGCTAAAACATAAAAAACAAATATAAATCACATCAATGCTAGCTCATATTAGACAATTAATTATACAAGAGCACTTCATGACACATATATAAAGAATCTAAGCTTTAGACAACTACTCCCCTTATTTTCTATGTTATTTTTCTTTCCAAAGAGCATGTGCTGACCTATATCTGGAAGCAATACGAAAAATAGAAGTTCTGAAAGTTTATAAGATGTTGTTCATTAATGAAAAGAAAGGAAATTTCGAGTTAGGTACCTCTTGTACTTCAGATTCTAAGTGCGTTATTAAGTCACATAGCATAATTGCTATGGTTTCTACATGTTTCTCTTGATCCCAGTAATATACGAGATATGATACTTTATGTATCAATTTGCAGGTAAAAACAGTAATTAAAGAACATACCTTTAACAAAATTCTAGAGCTCCTAAACTTATAAAATAAGCTTGGATTGAAGAGAGCTCGTGCTGAAAATATTTTGAACATTTACAAAAGCAAATTTGTACGAATACACCGCATTTATTAGAAATTATTTATTCCGAACCTAAAACTGAGAATACTTCTAATTTTCATATGTTTGCCCCAATCAAATTCCGAGAGCTAAGCTTCTCACACATATCTGGAGTTGAGAGATTATATATTCTAATTTCAACTACGAACTAAACTTAATAAACTATGCAGTTCTTATAAGATATCAGCAAAACAAATCAAAGCTGCAAATACAATACGAGCAGACATAAAAATTCAATTTGCAGAACAAGTTTGAGTTAAGACATAAACATCATATTTCACATTATATCATGTCATTTGAATATTAAACTAAGCAAAACACAGATTAACATTTTCACTCTTTATTGAAAGCAAAACCAGATTGCTATTTCTTTGGGTTCCATTTTCATCTTAAAAGTTCATCAGAAAGCAAACTCTTCAAGGCATTAAACCAATTGATAGAGAATGAGACGAAGAGACTCAAATCCTTGCACCGAGTTATATTAAAATGCTAAATTAAAGCAAATAAGCAAAATAAAGTCTGGAATGCAAGCTTACCATTATTAATTATCATAACTCTTATTAAATTATTCTAAACTATACCATGTGCAGAAATATATTAACAAAATTGGCAATCAAAATTTATGAATATATACCTTGGTGAAGGCCCAACTAGCAGTCAAAGAGAAAAGAATAAGATATATATAATGGCTCCTCCTTTTTCTCTTCTGCTGAAGCTTCTTTTGCAATATGTTTATCCTCAATTCAGACTTTGTACATCTTCTGCTGATGCTGCTGAATTAGTTACATTACCACTATATTGTTCTGATTAGTCTTGTAATGTTTTCAACACAAATAGTTTTCAAGATGATACTAAGACTGTAAAGTTTCATTATAACCTTTTCAGTAGAAGCAATCCTCATCAAATTCAAATCATAGGATACTTCAAAACCGAACTATCTTTCAGAGTAGGAGTTGCATACTTTATCACACTATGCAATAGAATTGCTAGTTTCATGTGTCAATTCGAGTTATATTGAAAAAAAATATTAGAATCACAGGACACCTCAAACTAGATCCGGGCTTCTTATATTGTTATACTATCCATATAATAGAAGATAAAATTTTCAGTTTCAGGTAACCCAAACATATCTTTCAGGAAAATCTTGCGATAGGGTTCCTGGCGCCAAAAAAATTAAAGTTCAAATGTTGTTAAAGAGGCATTTTAAAGTTCTGCCTCTGTGTCGGGACCTTCGAAAGTAAAAAGACCCCAAAAAACATGTACCAAAACAAAAATAATAACTCATGCCATCCACTATCAACATTAATAGTGAACCACCATTGATCCGACAGTAAAATTGGATAAGAGTTTCATTCATTCAAACACTAAGCAAGGGGAAATATACAAAAGATGTGCAACGAATGCGAAATCATAACAAGAATCATCAAATAGCATTTTATGGTAAACATAAAGGCAACAATACATTAATAACTGAATTAAGTAACTAGATACTTCAAATTGAAAAATGCAATAACACCTAGCTCGAGTGGACGAGGTTCACTACATGGAGAATCCATCCAGTAGCCACATGGCCAGGATTTCTGAGCAAACCACATGTTAAGATAGAGTAGATTAACAAGATATTATAGAGGCCGGCTTGAAGAAAAATGTTGCTAGAACAATATAATATACATACAGAAGTTAAATAAATATCTTACTTAGTAGGTGAAAGCCATAAAAAAATTATTGCTTGTGGGAATACAACTGAATAGATCGTTGTACACAATATACATGTAGTGAAGCATTCAAATTTCTTTCAATGGGTGAATCATAGTAATCGTTTAAAACAAAATAAACAAGTCACTCAAAATAGAACCGTAGCACAGCAGCAGAGGAAGGACTTACAAGATAATAGTTAGGCTTAGGCAGTTCATCAGAGACATCTAATCTCCTGAAAGACAGGAACAGGAAAAAAGACATTATCACCACAACCATTTACAATAACGATTATATATCTAGTTTTTGATGGCTCTAACAGCTTGTCAACATCCAAATATAATTTCCAAGAGAAAAACGATTGGGAACACATATTTGAGCACATCAACCCAGTGCTAGGTACAAGTTCTGTAGTATTACCAAGAATTTAAGTAGCAATGAGAATTCGATCCAAAAATCTAATAGGTCAGTAATGTTAAATAACAAATGAAAAAAAGAGCGCACAAACTAACTACAATTGTTAGGTTCTGCTACTAAGAAGCACTTAAGTTTGGATAAATACATTTTGTCGAAAACTTGAACCTAAGTGATTGATAACTAGAATTGAAATCCTTGTAAATTTTGTGTATGCCTTTTCATTTGTGACAGATGAACTGAGAAACAATTGCATAATCATGCAGAACAACATAACTCAAGGGAACAAATGGCCGCAGACAAGTATGCACTCCGAATGGGAATAAAACAAAAATGAAGGCAAGATATTAGGAACTCAAGCTCAGAGTTGATGCAGGCACCGTCATTGAGGTGTTATCGAACTAGTTACTTTCTTGTAGTCATGTGGTGGATTGTAAGAGAATGATCCTTTGCCATTACTATGGTAAAGACACCTGTAGTCAAGCAAACCTGTCCTGTGATCATATAACACAAATTAGATATATTATATCAATCCAAAATGATCATAATGCTTCACCAATAGCTCATTGATCTAAATACACAGCATATTGGTTAAAACTGCATGGATAATTGGATATAATGGACCTTAAGCATCAGTGTAACAAAATATTTCTGGGTAACCTGCTGCATAATTGAAGCCAAGGTCCTTAGAATTTCCAAACAGATTTCTACTAGAGGGGTTCCTACCACATCAAAAATATTTGTGTGCGATAAATAAGATGGAGGAGGAATTTTTTTTTAGCATTTTCGCAACAAAACCCATCAATAAGTATATTGAAGACAAACAGATAAGCAAATCTTGCCTGTGTTGTTTGTCCATTTTAATTGAAAGAGAATCACTGGACATTTTCTGAACTATCTTTTATCCACCATCTGCATTAGCTAAGTATCCATGGGAAAAAAGAAAAGAAAGCATTGATAAAATTACTACTAGTATCCCACAATCCGAGATTAACGTAGCCTTATTGACAACCACATTTGCACTGAAATTGTCGAAAAAAGTTAGTAAATAATACTGCATATGTAATCATTGGTAAAAAATAGAATGTATTTGCATGGTAGGTAAACCAATAGAGAACGCTTCTACGAACTCACAGAAAGAATTTTATAAATCAAAGTAAAACGAAATCAGAAATCAGCATTGGCATGGTAAAGTTGGGACAACAGTCAATTTTGAAAAATGAATGGTTATTCAATCATTTCTACATATGAAAATAACAAAGGGCAACACAATGAGTCTCCCAATAATATTCACGAAAATTTAGAATAGACCAATTTAACGTGGACGGAACATTTATTTACATAATAATTGTTCATATCTATATTATCTATTTTTAATTTACACTTTAAAGTTGAACAAGAACTTTTCTAAGCATATTAGACATCAGAATCCCATGTTCCAAAAATTTAAAATCTTGGAGCCATGTTAAGATATTCATAATCATAAGTAAAAATTTAATCGACCAAATTCATAGTTAGCTCTTCGAACTTGGCACTTTAATCTTGATGTTGCCCCAAACACTGAAGAGTCTCTACCAGCCCCCTCAACTTGGCAAAAATGAACTCGCGAGGCCCCTCGGTGACACATGTCACCTTTTGATTGGTTTTACTTTTCGAAGATGTCAAATTTATTTTTTCTCTCTCCAATCAGAAGGTGACGCATCGCACTGAGGAGGCTCATGAGTGCTATTTTGCCAAGTTTAGGGGCCTGACAAGGACTTCCCAAAGTTGGAGACAACATCTAATAAAAAGTGTCAAGTTCAAGTGCTCACTATGCTTTTAACCAACTCAATGTATATAATCCAACTTCAATCAGTGAAACAATGCGGCCTTGTTTAATCAAGGCACATTTCCAAATAAAGTAAACATCTTTAACAATCACCACAATTAAGAAAACATTGATAGGGATACCGTTGTAATATAGTTTATATTTTGAGGATCAATATGTAATTGTGTTGTACAGTTTATTATAAATACAAGCATTACTCTCTCACGTGTTATGTGAGAAGAGACAAACCTCATTTGTTATTCTATTATGGTACAGAGCATAGAGGCAAAAATGCCGCCGACCCTTTCCTAATTAGTTTTCTTTTTTTCCGATTCAGTTTTCCTTTTGTTTCCGATTTAGTTGATTCTCTTATCCTCTGTTCTTCCTATTCAGTTTTGGTTTCTTCTCTATTAGCTGTGTTTATTCCTTTTTCTACTAGCTCCTCCACCACCACCTCTCTCCTGTTTTGTTGGAACTCCCTGCACCGACAACAACCCCTACTATGCCTTCTGTCAGTCACCAGCTCCCTCTCAAATTAAATTCAACGAATTTTCTACTTTGGAAAACCCTAATTACACCTA
This sequence comes from Euphorbia schlechtendalii, assembly GCA_949673415.1. Classification (NCBI taxonomy): domain Eukaryota; kingdom Viridiplantae; phylum Streptophyta; class Magnoliopsida; order Malpighiales; family Euphorbiaceae; genus Euphorbia; species Euphorbia schlechtendalii. Next base: position 19,272 of record CATIWQ010027263.1, read on the forward strand.
TGTTAGCTGGGTGTGATCTCTTGAAGTTTGTCGATGGATCCTACGCTGCTCCCC
>CATIWQ010027286.1:0-44215 GCA_949673415.1 Euphorbia schlechtendalii
CTAACTAATAGACATCTATCAGAAATCAACCAAACATGAAAAGGTGCCTATCCATTATGGATTAGATTGAAGTTTCTCAATCAATCAAAATGAAATGATGCAATCATTCACAGTCGCAACCTGTTCTTCTTCATAACAGAATTCTACCAAGCAAAGACTCGTGGTCATGACTTGTATATTACGATCATGACTTGGGCAGTTTTCTGGTTTTACCTTCTTTACTACCAACCGCTAGATAAGCATGATCAACCACCATCAACTACCAATGAAAATACACTTATTAGAAGTCAACCAATCATGAAAAGGTGCCTATCCATTATGGATTAGATTGAAGTTTCTCAATCAATCAAAATGAAATGATGCAATCATTCACCAATGGATGAGACTCTTTGTTTGGATAGATGCAACCCTTCAAACTCTATAAATAGGGCTCTAAACTTCACAAATTTCATGTAGTGGATGTGGCAAGAAGACCGGGGTTACATATAGTGTGTGTATAGATAGATTAGCGAGAAAATGTTTAAGTGATTCGAATCCTTCTTTTGATCACTAGATTTCTCTATATTCTCAAGCGATTGTTGTATAAGTGTACTTGCAAATCACTTATCAATAAAAGTTTTCGTTCTTCAATATTCATTTATTCGATATTCGCAAAGAATAGCATCCTAGCGGCGGTTCTGTACGGGCCAAGACTTAAATCAAAGCAGACACAGGAATTGATGACTCCCATTAAAGAGTGGATACGGTTTAATCAACTTTAGCTTTCACTTGCATACCTTACAACTTTTCTTTGCTTTCTACTTTTACTTTCTATTTCAAATTTTATGATATGTCTATGTGTCATCATTCGTATAAGTCTTTTATGTTAATCAAGTTATATGCGTTGGAGTTAATTTCAAGAGTAGTTTCGGGGTTAACAATATCGTTTATAATCACTAGATCTGTGATATAACATTGTTTAGTGAGCCAACATTTTTGGAATGGTAACTTGCTAAATGTGGTTATGTGAGAGCGACCCGTACTAAGCATAGTATTGACGTTGTCTAGGTTTATATGATTGTCTTAATTCGTTTGCACTAGGTTTGAACCGAGTCTGTTAGATTAGTTTAGTGAATCGTAACATCTTTGTTGGACTTGCATGTTTTCTCTGCTATCCTTATTTCGTAGGGAAAATCTATATATTTAGATTCTCTAATCTTTCACATCTATATTTACTCATTCTTCATTCTAACCCTTCTACCCAAAATACCAAATTTATTTTATTTTCTTATTTTATCTTCCTTTTTGATCTTTAGAGCTAGTCCTTCCCTGTGGGGTCGATATCTTTTTAAAACTACATTGCAACTGTATACTTACAATTATCATCATTTTTCTATTTGAGAAGAGGTATTGGCAACACCTATACTTTAAGCGAACAAGTTTTTGGATGATACATTATCCCACAAAAAATAACTAGTTTATGTTCATTTTTTGAGAGGGAAATGTACTTGCTAATTCACTAGCTAATTATGGTAGACTTAATGCTGGTTATTTTTTGTGGGACAATGTATCATCCTTTTGATTTCGTTTATATGTTCATTTTTTATGTGGCCAACATATGTATAGGTTCAACTGATTTGTAACCATTATTTTTTCTTTCTTCTGAATAAATTGATGGTTTGGTTCTTTATTAGGCAAGCGGAGGTGCTAACCTAGTTGGGATGTCTACCCTGAATCAAAATCAATCATCCATTTTATTATTAAATTAATAAATTTTCAAATTCATCATTACCCCCCTCAACATAGCTCCAAAAGCTAGATGCCACCCCCAGCTTTCAAAATGATCACTAAACCCCCCTCAACTTGGTAAGAATGCACTAGGTTACCCCACCCCCCTCAATATAACTTGTCAACTTTTGATTTGAGAGAGAAAAATCATAAAAAGGCATCTTTGATAGTCAAACCAACCAGATTTTAATACATGATGTTGAAGGAGCTAAGTGGTTAGCTTTTCCAAGTTTTTTTTAAGAAAAAAGACAGATGTCAAATCTCAAGCCCTGAGCATCCCAATTAGGTTGGCATCCTCAAATTCAAAAGAGAAAAAAATCACCAAAAATATCATTAATAAGTCATTCTTAAGATGAGAATAACAAGATCAAGTACAAGTAATCAAATGGTTCGAAAAAGTAAATACATCGCTTGCTATAAAGGGCAATGACCACCTTCTACACTTGAAAATGAAAAAGCAAAGGTACAAAATAGATAAAAGGATGTCATTCATGCTAGCTACATTCTTTACCACCATTTTGTTCTTCTTCCAAGCAATAAAGATTCAAAGAGAAGTTGCAAACTCTCGACAAGGGCCTGTCGTAAATTTAGTTTTCCAAGCGATAAGAAAATCATACCTAGTGAAAGGAATTATTAATGATAACCCAAACAGCTTAAACAAGTCCCGCCAGATTCTTGAGCTACCGAGGTAGTGGAGCAAAGCATGGTGGGAGGTTTCACTCTCCTTGCAGAAGGGGAACAAAGAATCATTCAGGCATCCCCAATGGACAAGGAACGCCTTGGATGGTAGCTTATCGTGAAATATAAGCCAACCAAATAATTGAACTTTCAGCAAGAGGTAAGCACTCTAAATAATCATGAAATTATTAGAAGGGGCAGCCAAGTTGAGGGAGCGACAAAATTTAGCGAAGAAACTGCTAGCCGAGAACACTTTTGAATCTCTAACCACACAAACTTGTCTAAGCAGGCACAAAACACCGACAAGAGCTGTCCAATTCCACCAGTACTCGAGCTAGGAAAAACGTCCAGGCAGACCTATAAGATTTAGGCCAAGAACTGGCAACATCGGTCTCTACTTGACAACCTAAGTTTGTGCTTCTTGAAAGGGCGAGAGAAGGCTGGAGAACTACACAACGCGCTACACCCTTCAAGGACCGAGAAGCTCTTACGGTTGTGCAAGGAAAAAGCTTCATGAACAAAAAGAACAAAGGTTATTTAGAAGTTCAGTTATCAAACCAAAATGAGCAAGAAACACCATTGCCGACCAACGTTCTTGCATTGGAGTTATATATTTTCCATAACTGAACATCCTTGAGGCAACATAATCTAATGCCTTTCCACATATTAGATAAAGCTTTAGGATTGAAGGCCTCCAAAGAAGCTCAAGACGAAACCCCTAGCGTCTCACGCAAATGTCGAACAAAAGAGAATCATGATTCGAAGGTTGAATTTTCCAAATCCATTTCATCAAGAGACTTCCATTCACAACCCTTATATCTTTGATAAAGAGCCCTCCAAAATCTTTTGGAAGCGAGATTGCATTCCAACTCACTTTACCAACCCCATTCGAGAATGCGTTCCCCCTCCACAAAAAAATCCTCATTAGTTGCATTAGTTTATACTTATCGATTTAGGAATATAGAAAAGTGAGAGATAGAAAAATGGGGAGGGCTACCAATACTTATTTAATAAGGATAATGTTTCCAATATACGAGAGGCATTTCCCTTTCCAACCTACTAGTCTATTCTGAAATTTTGCAATCAACGGATTCCAAGATGGCATTGCAATTCATTTCAAGGAAAGAGGGATTTCGAGGTAAGTTATCAAAAACTTTTCCACTTTACATCCCATAAAATTGATACAAGTATGGATAAAGGAATCATGCACATTCTCCCTGATTAAAAAACTCTTGTTGAAGTTTATGCTCAACCCCAAAATCAATCCAAAACAACGAGGATTTGCACTAGAGTGGGTAAACGGGAATGGTCAGCCAGGAGGAAGTATAAGGTGTCATCAGGGAATTAGGGGACCAATAAATCTTTAGTGGAGCCATGAATACAGAATCCTCGAAGAATACCTTCAGGGATACTAGCATCAAAAAGTTGCTTTAAACCCTCAATGGCTAGTATAAAAAAGAATAGAGAGATGGAATCGCCTTTCTTAACCCTTTACAAAATCAAATAGGGTGGGAAGGAAAGCCTATAATAAAAATAGATGTTGTCAAGTTAAACCTACAGTTGGATAACCAACGAATCCACTTGTCATCGAAACCCATCTTTTTAAGCACCGTGTCAATATAACTCCAAGAAATGCTATCAAAAGCCTTTTTGAAATCTAATTTCAAGGCAAGACATGAGTCCTTTTGAGAATGAATGGATTGCACAACCACCGAATTAATAAAAGAGCACTTGTGGATACTAGGCCCCTTTATTTAAGTGAATTGATTATCCGAAATAAGGAGCAGAAGGAAAATTTGCAGCTGAGAAGCCAAATCTTTTGAAACCATCTTATAAGTTTCATGGATGAGAGCAATGGGTCAGAAATTGTTTAAAGTGCACGATCCCGGAACCTTCGGAATGAGGATGGTGAAGGAACATTTAATAGAATCTGGTAAAACTCCTGAGACAAAAAAGATATTGAAATTCTCTAACAAAAATTGTTTCAAATCTCCCCAAAACCTTTTGTAAAAATAAAAATCGATGTCCTCTAGTCTCAGGGCTTTTCCTTCATTACAAGCATAAACAGCTGCCCAAATTCCTCTTCTTTGAACCGCGCAACCAAAGATACATTTAAGGCCTCACTAAGCTACCAAAACTCTAACCCATTGAGAAAAAAGGGAAGCGAGACTTGCTCAAAGAATAAATTACCGTAAAAGCCTCTAATAGCAGTCACAATCTGAGCTGGGTTATTAATGAGCCATCGATGTCCAAATGGGAAATCTAATTCCCTCTAAATTTGGTTGAAGCTACACGATGGAAATAACCTGAGCTGTCATCTCCCTAGACAAACTAATTAACTTGGGATTGTTGATGCCTAACTTTTTCCCAACTCCAACGGAAATCAAGAAGAGATGATCGAGTAAGTAGTAAATCTGAGGTTACTGTCCCCATAATAGGCCAAATGGATGCACTTGAGGTTAGTAGATCACCTTAGCCTTCAGCTCTTTTATTCTATGATCCAAACCTCCGAAGTTTTCAAGATGCCAAGGGGTGAATAGTATCATGAATGTGACATAACTTGAAGTCTAGATCTTTCAAATGCCAACGGTTGTAAATGAGGTTCCATTTTCTTCTAATGAAGGGAAGGAAATTGAGGTTGTCCCACCAGCAATTTAGAGATCGAAATGAGTTATGATTAAAAAATGGAACTGGGTGTGATATAAGTAAAAGAGGTAAGTGGTCTGATAGGGAAGAATCAACGATTAAAAGAAGAAGCAACAGCCACATTTCAAGAATCCCACGCGAAATTAAAACTTGGTCAATCCTTGAAAATGAAAGTCTATTAGACCAAGTGTAAACCCTTCCCAACAAAGGAAGGTCATGAAGTGAGTTCTTGTCAACAAAGTCCCCAAACTACATCATAGAATTTGAAAATCCCCCACCCATCCGATCTGAGCTGTGAAGTGCTTCATTTAAATCTCCATACAAAATCACGCGATCGTGATCATAAATAAATGACGATAAAATCTACCACATATTTACCGATTACACATAATAAGTATAACCATAGAGACATACCACCATAATGTCAAATTCACTCGAAATAAATTGGATTATAACCCATCTCTTCGCCATATGCAAAATAGTTCTCGACAACAAGATCGAATTCTAAGAGACCACAATGCCACTCGAAAGCCCAATGGATGGCACATCACAAACTGAAAAGTCATTATACCCCAAAATACTACGAATGGACTAATCAGAAATGGAAGTTACCTTCGTTTCAATAAGAATGAAAAAATGCAAATTCCACTTACGAATTAACAAGCGAATAAAGAATTTTTTCACTCCGCTATGCACACCACTTCTACAATTCCAGCTAATGAAGTCAGAAGGCATAAAAAGATAGACAAAAACCTTGGTAGAAAAAATAAGGCAGCCTACTGCCTCTTCTCCCCTAGGGCACGCACCACCACATTAACATGCTCCTCCTCGAACAAGCCAACAACTTTGCCCACCTTAAATATCAATATCTCTTCATTAACGCCCATCACTAAAGCTTCCTTCATCAACAAAATCTTATTCATGTTCGGAAAATCAGGGCCCAAGGATGAGGAAACTTGCTGAACCTCCTCACAATGCTACCTTGAATGAGAATCCGCTGTTACCGAAAAAACATCACAGCCCACCACAGCCCCAGTCCGAGATTCTACTATAGCCAAAATAGAAGGACGGGTATGAACTACCAAATTAGCCCTTGTCTTTGTGATAACTTAGTTCAACGAGATCGAAGAGCCTCCATGAGAAACTGCCTGGTGCTAAACATCCTCTAATTGAAATCACTATCCTCAGAGTAAATAGAAGAATCCGAGCTACTAAAAAATACACCAACCTGCTGTCATAGATATTACAACCAACCCTCAAAGAAGTATTTACCAACACCTTGAAATTGTCCACCATCATCACAAGAGGCTAAGAAGAAGATCCTAACAGGATCGAAACCAGGTAAGACACTAAGTCTACCCTAATAGGATGGTCAAAGTCATGGTCCATGGATAAAACCTTACCAAACCTTGAAGCAAGATTCTAGACAAGTGGGTCACGGAGAATTGTTAAGGGGATACTCATAAGATCCAAGAACATAATGCAATTTCGAGAAGAAAGCTGCTTCACATTTTCCACCAAGTGTTTAATCGCCTTCCAACCCCCTTCTAAAAAATCACTAATCATTTTGATCAAATAAAAGGAAATCACAACAAGATCACCCCCATGGGGGCAGCGAAATCGATAGAAAAATAACGCTTCGATAAGAGATCAAAGATGTTTCTAATGTTAGAAACATTAATCAACCTGACAATGCAAGCCCTTGATTTCCATGGTGCAACTTCAACCATAATTTTTGTAGGTCGGGAACTTTTAACAACATTTGACAACTTAGGTTTCGAGCTATGATTCGAAACAACATTAGCATATGATCTCTCATCCCTCGGTGATTCATGGAAGACCAGATTAACCTTAGGTTTTCATATCCAAACTAGATCTCTAGACCGAACTAAGCTATTGAACCTAGTTTTGAAAACATACAATTTCACTACACCAATCGAGATAGCGTTCAATCTAAATAATGTCATGAACCGCCATAGAGTTAGTGAGGGTTTAAAAACCAAAATTAAGGTTTCTCAAGTTCTTCTTCCTTACGATACATACACATCTCAAAACTCCAGTTCTCATGAAATTTCTCATCATAGCACTAGAGTCATACACGTTAGGGAAGTTTCAAAGTATGTCTTTATGGGAGAAGGGTTAGGGTAGCCTTTAGGGTTTGCATGGGAAGGTGGGGAGGGGGACACATGATTGTGGCTGAGGTCAGGGAAGGAACAACGGCTAGGGTTAGAGGACCTAGGAAGATCCACCATTATCATTTGGATTTTCTAGCGCTGTAATTGTCTCTTCGCTTTTTCCAAGTTGAGAGTCTTTTTAGCAAGTTAAAGGTGGCAACTGGATTTCATTGCAGAGTTTAGGGGGATAATGATGTATTTGGCTTAATAAAAATGGTAGGGTATATTTTCAAATCCTAACTATAATCTTTGGGTAAAGGGTTTTATAATGTGCTTATACCATCTGATTCAACAAACAACATGACATGTCAAAGCGGGAACATAAATTATATTCAGCTAGGAACAATGTGTTTCCCTATTTGGAAACCAACTTTTAACCCTGCAAATTGTAAACCTATGACCACTTAGGTTTTGGTTAGGTTTAATAATCTTTGATTGAATTCTTGAAAAACGTATCTTGATGAATATAGTGGCAGCCCCTATAATGGGTGAGAGAGGAAATGAGGATGCAATCAATCTAAGGTTTGGCAAGGAATGTAGGTTGCATCATTTAACCCTCCTATTCACAATAATTACCCTAATCGTACCTTATTAGCTTTGAATCATAACTTAGATGTTGGAATTGAAAGAAGCGTGATAGTTTTTTAATCAAACATTTTTAGCTCATTTTCATATCTTTATAACCATATATTTAGTATTTTTGTTATAGTTTACTTCATTTTTATTATTTTCAGATTTTAAGTGATTTAGAGAAATAATGCTTAAAAATGACAACCTGATGTATGGGCTATGAGCGATAACAAATTCTTGCGATTCGAGAATGTTCAAGAACATCAAAGATAACATTCTCTAGAAGAAAGAGCATTAAAGTCAAATCTGAGAACCACTATTTCAGTTAAATTCTATTTTGGAGGGAACCTTATGAAGGAAGGAAACATAAATCCCAATTACTTTTGGGGAAAGAATCAAATCCACAAGAATTCCTTGTCAAAAAGAAAAAATTGGAAAGAGACATAAAGATGAGAGATTTATCAAAGTCCTAATCAAAGACTCACTTGGAAGCAAGAAAAGGTGACAAAGCTCTCTATAAATAAACAAGGATGAGATTTGTATAGGAAGGTTTTCAAAAAATGGCCTAGGCGACACCTAGGGGGGATTCTTAAAAACACTACAGCAATTTTCCCTAGTCAGGCATTCCTAGGCATTTTTATCAAATAATTAGGGAGGCTAGGTAGGTGTTTAGGTGGGCTAGGTAGCTCTAGACGGTGGATTTTTAGTAAATTTTCTCTCCTTTGTTTTAAAAATCAATACCTAGGCAGGATTTCTCAAAATATGTATGAAACAAATTTACTCTTTCTTGTATCAATATATGTATAAATAATTAAAATTTACTTTAGAATATTTAATAAGATTAATGTTAGAATTTTTATTTGTGAACAAATACATTTTGGAGGCATGCCACTTCTTGTTCGTAAATCCACCTAGGCTCCGCCTACGCTAAACTCGCCTAGCTCCTAGCGTTTTTTAAAACATTGAGTATAGATATTCTTAGTCATTATGGTTTTGGTTCTTTACAATTCTTAGAATTAGTCCTTTATAGTTTTCATTAGTCTAATTTATCTTCACTCTCTTTAAGCATTATTGTTCATGTTCTTACTGCTTCTAAGATTTTAACTCTACTCGTTACTTTTTCAATTTAAATTTACAAGTAAATTCGTTAATCTTTTAAGTTTTTTCACAATTTACTTTTTAGTCTCTTTGCTTTTAATTGTATTTAATTCCATTCAAGTCGAACTAATTTCTTAGTGACTTAGAGGACCAATCCTATATATAATAATTCACAATGTGACTTATTTGCCAATCTCAGTGCATAAGGTTTTAATTGGTAAGAAGAATCACAAGTCTAGTTGTTGATTTGATCAACCATAAATGTAAGTCTCTGTAATTATTGATAATTCTGACTCTTATACCTGTAATTGTTCCGAAAGAGGGATAAGTAACAACAGCCTCGCAGAGACTGAAGACCGATGAACTAACACATTAAGAGTCTCGCTACCTTCCGGTTAGAGTTTAGGCTTTGTCTATCTTGGGTCTCTTAGAGTTAGTATCAAGCACGTTGATGTTCATTTTATTTATGAAAATCTCAGCTGCGTTCTTCGTGCTTACGTGGTTTTGATCCTTAGCTAAGAAAAAAATTTTGATTTGTTAATTCCCCCAAAACATAGCCTTTAAGCTAATTTGAAACTTTAGATTCATTGTATGTAGCTTCAGGGCCGACTCATGGAGATGGTAGAGTTTCAGCCTCGCCCATCTAGTAGTAATAGTAGCAGTAGTAGCGGTAGTGAGTGGTTAAGATGGATGGAAGAGCATGTTTTTAACACATACTTAACAAAACCACTAAATGTCACCACCTCACGCAAAGTTAAACGTGTTAGCTTAAAGAAAATGGCAAACTGAGTGATGGACTCCAAATCATTGTCATCTAGCCGAATAAGAGATGGTCCTCCTAAGGTAGATCATATGAGTGAAGTTGAGAGTGATGGTTCATCTGAGTGGTGGACGGAACTATCTATACCTAAGCCATCCTTGCAAGAGGAGAATTTTACGGATGACCCAGTTGGTGGACGGGACGTGCAAGCTTTGCTAAGAGCTCAGTTTGGTAAGGAAGCTTCCACTTTAGTGGTGCCGGTTAAGGAGAGAAAGATGATCGCCCGGGTGGATGAGATGGTCTCGATGGTTCATAAGCTTCACATCACTCATGAAGTCATTATGTTCAACTAGCTTCAGCAATGCCACGTCCTTCTTCCTAGTGAAAACCAATGGGTGAATGCTCCACCGCATGGCACTTCAACGTGTATATGGACGCAATGCAAAGCAACTTCAGGTATCATCTCCCTAAGTTAGTGTGCAAGCTGCTAAATGTGTGGGGAATCTTCCCAGCTGAGTTGCATCCCAATGCATGGGATGACTTAATGGGCCATTACAAACTATGGATGGATTCTAGCTTTGAATTTAGCACCACATTCTTTCAGAAGCTATGTAGTATAAAGAAGAATAAAGGAGAAGATAACTATTAACTGAATAAGCCACCTGCCTCTAGATTCTACTGCTTCTTTAGGAGGTTGGATTCAAAGCACAACTTCAAGGAGTTCTGGTTTTATATTCCCTTAGACGAGAATCATCCAACCTTCCCCACCGAGTGGTCTAGTGATAAGCCATCTAACTTGTTTAGGAAAGCCTCATCAAGTCCATGATCTTAGGGTAGAATTATTTAAGGATTTGAAACCCAACATGTGGAGGCTGAGCATAGCTGCATGGGTGTTAATTCAGGGTCACCATCTCTTAGCATGTGACCTTGAAACTAATAAGATAATTTATCTATAGAATCATGATATCGATCGGTACTTATTCTTTCATTCTTCTTTTGCTTTTTTTCTTTTCGGCATGTCCACTCCTGAAAAAATTGTTACTGATCTTTTGGCCACTAAGAAGAAGGCCATGTGCAATCAAAGGACCAAACCGGTCATGATGAAAGTGGTGTCGTGAGCCGGCTTGACGCGAGTGTGGGCTCTTCTATGTCCAAGCGTCTTCCAGCTAATCTATTTAGCAATTTGGCTACAAAGATGTAGAAGATGGCTTGGGTATTTTTCAAACTTGATATATCTATTTTCCATTCATCTTCATAATTCATTCATCCGATTTGAATTTACTAGTGTTTGTCAATTTATGTTTGTTAGGTAGTTAATGCAGCTACCTAGTCTCCTAACCAGTCACCACCAAAGCACTCTTGGTGTATGTGTTTGTGAAGGCGGTGCCTGACACTGACTACTGGGACCTTAGAGTCCAAAGTCTCCTTAAGGGGTGCTTCCCCCTACCTAAGGATGAGGCGACTACCATCCTCTCAACAGTCCTCTTCCAAGACCTCACATCTGTAAATAATTTCTTATTTTATTTTTCTTCAAGATTTTGTCACATAGGTTGTATTGACAGTCCACCCATTCATTTTTTAGGTGATGTCAAGGAAGAGTGAGCTAATAAGACGGGCTCGCAAGGACCCGCTTCGAGATGAAAAATAATATAGCCATCGACTGGGTCAAGAACCTTGAGGCCAAGCTTGCTGTCCTCGCTCGAAAGGTGTAGGAGGCTGAAAATGCCTGGGTGAGGGTAAAAAAGGATGCTAAGAAGTTGACCGAGTCCATCAAGAAGTTAGAGGAAGCGACCGCGAGGACCGCTGAGCTAGATGAGGCTCTGGGAAGATCGTAGGGGGAGAGGAAGAACACCATGGCGATGACTGAGGTGATTACCAACTGATTGTTGGAATGCGGATATCTCTATAGAGAATGGGTGCTACTTGCAAGCCAAAATCTTCATTCAGATATACCGGATGACCTCATTATGGAGGTGGATTTCCCTAGCTACAAAGACTTGGATGCTCACAAAGGGAAAAGGAGCGCTAAGAGCTAGCTAAGCAAGAAGCAGACTGAGTCATCCTGGATGGTGTCGAGCTGGTGATTCGCTTAGCCGAGAATGTGGAGGAGCTAACTATTCATGTTTCTTCTCCTCCTTAACAGCCTTAGATTTTAATTTTGTAACTTGAGTCTGTCTGGTGTATATTTTTGTAAGCCCTTTGTGGTGATTTGGTCCTTAGTGACCCGTACTTTATAATATTTATGACATATCGTTTAGCTTCTCAACTTTTTTTATTTCATCTGTCTTGTTGCTTTTTCCATATCATACTTTTAACAAGAAGTGATGAAAAATAATCAAGTTAAAGTGAGTCATCCTTATGATTCTTGAAATGCATAAAGAAGCTATAATCAACTACCGTACTAAGCTGTGTAGCGTTTTAACTTTCAACCATGTGTTGCTTCATTTTGTTTGTTGTATAATACTTTTAAAGCTATACATTTACCAAACAAAATCAATAAGTGGCCAATTTAAAGCGAACCGTCTCTTAGATTCTTAAAATGGTAAAAGAAGCTATAATCGACTACCGTACCAATCCACGTAGTGAATTATAGGAGCCAGGTGCACGAAGCCCCGTGTGCTCAACCATCCCTTGAAGGAGTATCACCCTCCAGGCTATTATGCTCCTTAAGAACTTTGAGATGAGTGAATTTCACATAGTGTGATTAGTACTACTAAATTGCATAAGTATTTATGAATAAATTTCTTTTTCATAAAAAGAGTAAAAGATAACATTAGCCAGAGTCTATAGGTCCATTATCCCTCTTGTGACTCATCAGGGGACGGGTGCCTCATTAAAAACCTTATATAGAAAGAACCCTTTGGGAAAAAATCCATATCAAGGTAAAGAGTGCACCTGGTTGTGCCTTATGGTCATGGTTGTGAAGTACTTCTTGAGAGAGGCTATGTTCTAAGTTCTAGGAAACTTTTTCCCATCCGTCTCTCTTAATCTATAAGTGGCAGGTCCAATGACCTCATCGATTACATAGGGGCCTCACCAGTTTGCTCCTAGCTTTCCTATTCTTTCTAGCTTCTACGAGGCGGTTCAGTCTCTTAAGACCAGGTCCCCTTCTTTGAGCCATACTTCTTTCACCCTCTTATCATTATACCTTTCTATCTTTGCTTATAAGCTTCCATCAGGATGTAAGACCGCTCACGCCTTTCCTCTAGACTGCCCAAGTGGTGAAGCAGGTTGATGATGTTTTGTTCATCATTGTATAATTGAACCCGGTCTGAGGGAGCGCTAATCTCAACCGATATGATCGCTTCAACCATATGGACTAACAGAAATGGTGTTTCTTTAGTCGATTTGCAAGGAGTCATCCGGTATGACCATAACACGTTGTTCAACTCTTCATCCCATGCATCTTTACTTCCTTCAAAGTGCTTTTTTAGCCCCTCGCCAAGTGTTTTGTTGGTAACTTTCGTTTGTCCATTCATTTGTGGATGTGCGACGGATGAGAAGTGTTGTTCAATTTTGAACTCATTGCAGAAAGCCTTAAACTCAATTGATATGAATTACTACCCATTGTGTGAGATGATCTTTTGTTGTACACCAAAATGGGTAATGATGTGTACCATACAAAGTCAATGACCCATTTTGAGGTAATGGTACTTACCGCCAAAGCTTCAACCCCTTGGAGAAATGGTCGATCACCACAAGGATGAAATTCTTCTACCGGATGGCCATTAGCATGGGACCTGCAATGTCAATCCCCCATGTGGAGAATGGCCACCCTGTGTAAATAGGCTTCTACATGTCATGTGTAATGTTGGATTTCCTTGCGTGAATTTGGCATTGATGGTAGACTTGTACGTACTTTTTCGTATCAAGTTTTATGGATGGCCAATGATACCCAAAGAGCTTTATGCAATAGATGAGGGTCTCTAATGCCTGATGGGACTTGCAAGCACCTTCATGCATCTCAGTAATTATATACTGCTCAGCCTTAGGTGTAATGTACCTAAGCCACATGTCTATGTGAGATCGCTGGTAGAGTTAATTGTCAATCATCGCGTATCTCATTGATTGCTTTACTATCTTGGTCGCTTCTGGCTTATCACTTGGCAGCTTGTCATGGGCCAAGTAGTTGATGATTGGTTCCATCAGTCCAAGCTCAGTTTGTTCCAGGAACATGATGTCTTTTTTCTAGCTTGATGGCATTTGGATGACTTCAAATGGGTATTGAAGTAATCTCCAATCATCCTTTGTTGAGGCGGCCTTCACAAGTTAATCCGCCTCTTTGTTATTCACCCAAGATATGTGTTCTACATTCAAGGTGGCTCCCTTGGACTCGATCTCAGATATCAACTTTTTGACCTTCTCAAGGTACTTCATCATTCCTGCCTCTTTGGTGGAGAAGTTTTTTTTAACTTGGTTAGATATGAGTTTTGAGTCGCTCATGATCCTCACGCAGTGTTGGGAGATTTCTCGTATGAGCTCGAGCACTTTGATCATCGCTTCATACTCTACCATGTTATTGGTTTCCGGGTAAGCGAGCTTGGCAGTGTAGGGGAATTTTATTTTCTCAGTTTGATCACCACTCATATTCCTGCTCCTTCTTGCAATGAGACAGCGTCTACGTACACGGTCCATTCTTCCATTTTCAGAGCATCCTCTAGGTTAAGGCCTGCGAACTCGGTCACAAAATCTGCTAAAACTTGCGCTTTTAAAGTTTTTCATGCTTCAAATATTATGTCAAATTCGCCCAAGCGGATAGCCTATTCGGTCAATCAGCCAGAATGCTTCAGGCCTTTGAAAGACCTTCTTCAATGGGTAGCTCGTACTCATGACTATGGTATGGCCTTGGAAATAAGGTCGAAGGCATCTTTACAAGGACTGCTCCTCTAAGCTCTTACTGGTGTAGTATATAGGATGCTGGCTTTCTTCATCTTCTTTTACCAGCACTGATTCTACCACCTCATCGGTCGCTGCCAAGTACATGTACAAGTCTTCGCCATTTTTTGACAAAATGAGTAGAGGTGGGGACCCAAGGAATGTTTTGATATTGTTCAAGGCCACATGGAAAACTTCATCCCACTTAAATGACTAGTCCTTCTTGATAGCCTTGTAGAATGGTAGACACCTCTTGGCTGAGAAGGAGATGAATCATCCTAAGTCATTGATCTAACAGTTGAGTCTTGAACCTCTTGGAGAGTCTTTGGGGGTTGCACGTTTATGATTGCGTCAATCTTCTTAGGTTTCACCTCAATTCCCCTTTGTGATATGAGGTATCCTAGGAACTTACCTCCTTTTACTCCAAAGGTACGTTTTTATGGATTTAGCAAGAGTTTGTGCTTTTGCAAAGTTTTGAAGACGGTTCGGATATCTTCCATGTGGGTCTCCTCGCTTTTGCTTTTGATGATCATGTCATCATGTAGACTTCGACTATGTGGCCAATTTGGTCCTTGAACATGTCATTAACTAAGCGCTAGTATATTGCTCTGACATTTTTCAGTCCAAACGGCATGACTGTGTAGCAGTATGTTCTTCATGAGTTAGATGTTTTCCCTTGGTCATCCTGGTGCATATCGATTTGGTGATAGCCTAACTTTGCATCTAGGAGTGAGTAGATGGCGAAGTCGGTTGTTGAGTTTACCAGTTGATCGATGCTAGGTAGCGAGAAGCTATCCTTAGGTGTGACTTTGTTGAGGTCAGTGACATTAACATACATCTGCCATGAGCCATTTGGCTTCTTTATAAAGACTACATTGGTGAGCCATTACGGGGGTGCACGATTTTGATGTGGCCAGCTGTTTATAACTTCTTTATTTCTGCTTCGATAGCTCATTTCCTTTCGGGGCTGTGGTTTCTCTTTTTCTACTTGACTGGGTCCATGTTGGGGTGGAGATCAAGCTTATGCGTGATGACTTCTGTGAGGACTCCCAATATGTCGTCATTGCTCCATGAGAATGTTTATTATTCTTCTTTAAGAACATTGCATATGTCGCTCTTTACTCGGTCATCTAGATCTTTGGCTATCTTCACTTGTTTTTCTTGGAAGATCATATACATCTCCAGGTCACCGACTGGTTCAGCTTTCTCTACCTTCTTTGACTCATCTCCTTCTAAGTTAGTCTTCAGTGAGGCCAATTATGTTTCGTGGGCCACTCGGGGGTTCCCAATGATGACAGCTACCCCCCGGGTGGTGGGAATTTTCATCACTAATCGTCTCAATGAAATCTGGGAGTTGGTGTCCATGAGAAATGGTCTTTCCAAAATGGTATTGTAGGCAATATGGATTTCGGCCATGATAAACTCCATTTGTGCCCGCCACTTATGTTCTTTGTCCCCCATTTCAACCTCTAAGCTCACCTATCCCAATACAAGGACCATGTGGACACTAACCCTACGAGCGGTGAGTAACTAGGAAACATGCGGTTTTCTACAATGTGTAGTTATGCTAGGGCTTGTTTAGTGATCAAGTTAACTGAGCTACCGGTTTCTACTATGATCCGTTTGACCGTGTAGCATTCAATGTCAATTTCCACCATGAGTGGGTTAGGTCTTGGTCATTTGACCATATTGTACTTGACGAAGAGATCTTCTTCCTCCTTAACATTTGGCTTTCTATCCGTGTGTCTGTATCGCTTTGATGACATCTGTGAGTTAGGTCCACCACCGATCATGAGAACCACGCCCATATTTCACCGCTTTGGTGATTTTTTATCCTCTTTTTCTCTCTTGTTACCATCATACGACCGCTTGGTGATTCGTTTGACAAACTATTCCATCTTACCTTCTTTGATGAGCTAATGGACTTCGTCTACTAGGACTCGGTAATCGTTCATGTGGTGGCCCTTAGCCCTGTGGAACTCACAGTATTTGCTCATGTCTCGTCCTAGTTGGGACTCAATGGTTACCCTTGGGTAACAAAGGCTTCTTCTATCACCACCCTTTTTTATAGTGACCAAAATGTCACTCAAAGGGGCATTTAACACCGATCTACCGCTTGGAATAGGGCTGATGTAGTCTTTCCTACTTTTACCTCTTGGGTTGATAACCCTCCTTTTATTAAATCTTTGGTCTTCAGACTTAGGGTGGCTGATGGGCGCTGGTTGGTGATCCCTAAGGTGTTGAAGTTCATCTATCTCGATGTGTCCCTTCACTATGTTCATCATTTGCTGGAGGTTAATGGGGTTCCGTTGAATGATTTCTGGCCTTAATCGTTCACTAAGGGTTGAACAATTTCTGCCCTTAGTCAGTCACTAAGGGTTCCCTTAATCATGGCTTCCTTCACAATGTTGAACTGAATGTTTCGCACTTGAAGGAAAACGCGTTTAAATTGTTCGATGTTGGTTGGTAACGAACCGTTGTGGCCTTGCTTGATATCATGGAGTGTTCGCGAGGAGGTTCCGGCCGGTATGGAGCCAATGAATTGTGTGTAGACTTTCAATTGGAATAGGATTGCAAGGTGTCAAACTAATAGGCGACTAGCCTGATTAAGGTGTTTTAGAAGTACCGGCACATGTGAGCTTCAAAGACGTGTGTTATGTCCATTTTATTTTTGAAAGTTTTCACGTGGGTTCAAGGATCCATGTCACCACTAAAATTGTCAAAATGGGAATCTTCAAGTATGGGTTAAGCGGTTCGTTCTGAATCTTGGCACTGAATGGAGAGTAAGATGCCATCACAAGGGGCTCGTGTATAGTTACTGCAAAGTGGTTGAGTCCTTCTTTGAACATCTTTATGAATTTCAAACCGTTGAGGTAGCTCTTCTCTTACCCTTGTGGCTGAGGGTCTGGATGGGATGGGGCTAGGGATACCGAGTGATGAGGAGGTGGAGGTGGTACTCCTCCACGTACAACGAATGGTGGTAAGCCGGGTGGAAGATTCCTCTAGACGGGGTGAATTGTGGCTGTCTATGAATCGGCTACTAAGAGATGTTGGGATGATTGACAAGTCCCATTAGTTTTACCTATAAAGGGGCTGAGGATCCCCCGTCACTCAGCCTCGTCATTTCTAGAGGCGGGTTACTAATTGGTCCCTACTACAAGGGAGTGGAGAAGATAGGTGACCTTTGTGGGTGAGTAGTGAAGATGGGTAGTTGGAACAATCCGCGCATTAAGAACGAATTGGGTAGCTGATATTAATGTGGCCAGATGGGTGGATATCCGAACGTGGCATAGCTACTCACATTGTTGTTATAAGCCCCGCTGACCATGTGATTAGCCATTAGTGTATCTAAGCCACTCAGAAGGCCAAACAAGTTGCGCCTTATTTGGCTTTGGTCCTCCGATGTGATCTTGTATTTTTGCACCACGCTTTCGAAAAACGTGACACTATTGGTAGCTGGTGTGGTATGGACGTTAAAGCGCAATGTGTTATGGGATGACATGGTCACCGTGATAGATATCATCGAGGTGGAAGTGGTAGTAAGTTGTGTTTCTCCGCTTCATATGTTGGGGGTTTCGCTGGCCATGGTTGGTGTGTTTGATGTTCGTTCGCTAGAGAAAAAGTTTTGAATTTTTGTGGAACACAAACCTTCTTTTGTTCCAAGGTCACCGCACCATTGAAAGATTGGTGTGAGAAGGTGTCTCTCATGCAATTATCTTCAGAATGTTGATCTCATGTAGTCTGCCTTGTGTGGTGGTCGCAACCTGCAAGACAAGGGGTAACTAAGGGAGACTAGTTGTGTGATTGGTGTTGCCTCTCCAATGCTTAAGTTAGTGATAAATTTCAGAGATGAGGCAGAGAGTAAATATGAATAGAGTAAGAATCATGTACCTCTATTATGTAGTGAAGGTTTTTATATATAGGAGGTGAATGTGACCAAGTACTGATGGAGGCGATCTCTATCACTAGTGGCTCACTCCTACTTGAAGTGCATCTTTTATTTGAAGAGGTAGAGTCTAACTAGGACTAAATCCTTTGTTAGTAGGATAAGGATGAGAGATGACCTGGCATCTCTGTGCTAGAGGAGGGCTTGCTTCGCTGTTTCAAGCACCTAGTGGGACCTAGTCGCCACATGGTGATGGGCGAGTGGGGACCATGTGCAAGGTGTAAAATGTCTTGTTTAGTTACCAGCTTTCGTTCATATGTCATCAAATCAAACAACACACTGTTCCACCCTCTAAAAACGTTGGTCAAGATGTCTCTTGTGTAGGAGCTTTTGCAAAGAGGGAGTTCACAAACAGCATTTGCTTTGAATTTTATTTGTTGCTCTTCATATCTCTTAGAACCAAATCAAGAATCAAAATCTTTATGTTTCTATCAATAAAATGATAATAATAGCAAGTTTTTATTGTAGCTTTGTTGTGTATATCGTTCATACAACTATTACTTATTAAAAGAGGAAAAGTAATTTTCCTGAATCTTGTATTCATTCAGCAAGTCGTGTTTTTTATCGCCTTACTTCTTACTTGCAGTATGCCTCTTCACTATTGGTGTTAACTCCTCTCGCTTTTATTGCATTTGGTTCGTTTAATGGGACAACTTGAATGACTAATCATGCCATGGCTTCCTGCAAAGGTTTCTTCGCTAATCCATTTCAAAATTTCACTTAAGTTCTTTGTCAATTCACCTCATTTAGCTTGATGCTTCTACAATTGTACCTCAACCTAATGCTAGATTTTGGGCTAAAAGGTTTTGTATGAGCGATGATGAAGAATACACTATCGATACGGGGAGCATCAATAATCTGTAATGTTTAATTAATTTAGTTTATACCTTGAATGGTCGTAATTATGATGTGATTGAAGAGAATATCTATCCTTAATTTCCAATAATGTTTGATATGACACAACTAGGTCCCAATGCTTACCCATGTCACCAAATAAATATGCTTTCTCTTGAGATGGGTGCTACTCATCCCATTCGTTGGTGATTTTGTATTTTCCCTTATGGGCTTGTTTGAGTTGGTCTTTGATTCATTTTCATTTTTCATTTTTCCCATTTTAGATTTGTTTCTTTATTTTCTTCTCAAGTTAGTTTTAATAATATTTATATTAGGATTATCATACCCTTAATGTTAGTTAAAAATTAAGCTTAATGTATCATGAGGTGCCTCAAGTTGTCTCCAAAAACATGATACAATCTAAATTTTCAAAGTGAGCGCCTAACTACCTTAACTTTCAAAAAGTGTACCACTTTACTCCCTTAACACCATGCGTCAACTTCTGATTGGAAAGAGAAAATAAAAAAATGATATATTTGAAAAGTCAAACTAATTAGAAGTTGACAAGTGGCTTCAGGGAGTTATTTGGTGAACTTTCAAAGATGAGGGAGCTTATGTTAGACATGATGTATGCCTTAGAGGTAATTAGAGTGATATACCTTTATTAGTCACTAATGTACAAATAGTTTCAGATTATTGTTTATCACTAATAAGACATCTTTGTTATATATCCATGATTGTTTCTAAATTATGTATCTCGTTTGTATTATATATATGCTATTCAGTATATGTTCATTAATATAATAAGACAAAGTTCGTGACTATTTCATAGTGTGAGGACATAGTGGGAGCTATATGGTGTGAGAACAGCACACAAGTGTTACTATGAAAGTCTTAATATCCGTAGTCATAGTTTCATTGAGACTGGACATAATGAAGCGGAAAGACTAGCATGTGTAGGCTTACTCCTTGGGTTTGATTCAATAAGCCGATCTCACGAGCTGAAGTTGGTACATTGAGTTAACACATGAATGTATTCTGGTAATGCATTGGAGAACGCTATAAAATAGACATTTAGAAATAACTATATCCATGTGTTGGTATCACGTCTTATTGCAGTAGTAGTACGAGTATCCTCAAACCTGAGATAATGGTTACCTTATGTAGGAGTTTCTATACTTTGAGTCATACTTATTCATACCCTGGTGATAAGGATAATAAGGGTGATTATAGGTATAGTGATGATCATTCATCGATGAGCCAAGTAGTCAAGATGGGATCCATCTCCTTTGATATAGTGATATAATGGGAGTTGTACCTTAAGGCCTCTTATTAAACTAGCACACTCATAAACATTTGATTAAAGTATGATATTGATGGAACAGGTTTCTAGCCTTCCTCGATACATAAAGGCGAGTGGTGTTCTTTGTGAACAAGTCTAATTACAGTCTTCCTCCTTTCAATTCACTTTAGCTCATCCTTCTTTTGAATTTTGAATCCTTTTCTTCGCGAGTTTTTTGCAAGATCCTCCATGAGTTTCTCCACTTTTGTTAAAAAAATTTGATGGCGTATTCCTATTTTAGATAGAGCCTTATATGTTATATTTTCAAGTTGGTCTATGAGAAGTCTACTAGCTTCTTGTTAACTAACGAGTTCTCCCTCTACATGAGGTTTTGGTCAATGGGGTATGTGTGGACAAATTATAGAGGTTGTCCTGGTTTGGAGGCTTGTGCTAATGGAGTACTATCGTATTGCTCTAAGGGATTATCGCACCAAAGGAGAAAGCAAGCATCAATTGATAATACTCTAAACTTATATGCTTGATTTCTTTTATTAAGTTTGATAAACCTATAAACATCTATGGAATGTTTCAATTGAGATTATGTCAAGCATGCCATGCCTAGGGGATCGTTTAGGGTTAATATTAAGTTTTAAAATTATGTCGTGCTTGTTCTCAGTTCAATAATTACCTTAATTAACCAACAATGGTATCAAAGCAATGTTTATGTTATGCATGATTGATGATAATATATTGGAATGAGATTTTCTTTTAATTGATTAAAGTATACTACGTCTGACTTAGGTTTCAATTACTATCATAAAAAAAGATGTGATAACTAGATTAAGGTTTTTCTCAAACTTAGTAAAGGTGATTATCATATAAATTAACAATGTTTTCCCACATGTGTTAATGCTCTAAATTGAGGGTCTTCCAGTTCATTACTCGATTGAAAGAACATAATCAATAAATTACAATTGTCTATTTTTCAACGAATCGATGTGTCCATGGTTATTTTGGCAAGGATTGAACTTGGTTGCTCATTTACTTTAAGGTGTCACTCCTACCTGGAAATCTCCATGTTTCCATATTACCGCATATGGTTTTACAACTGTGATTTAAGTTGTTACATTAAAACTTATAGACATATGTACAAGAACTTAAACATGGACCTTGTTTGTTTTGCATGCTATGTGGAGTCTTGGCATAATTGAATGATTATGATGTAGCAGTCTTGTGCATAATCACTTAGATTTATAATTCCAAATAGCCCAGTATTATTATTATCATAATCATATCTATCATTAAGTCCTAGACTAAGGCAAGACCAGTAGCACTAATAAAATCCCTACAACAATATTAAGGTGGTAAATTGTCTTCTTATCATAAGTTGTGATATGAACCTTATTAATGGATGTAAGAACATGTACAACATGCTTTCCCTTAACATGTGTTTGATCATGAAACTAGATGGGGTTAATGCCTTAACCAAAAGAGGTTAGTTGTCTATATCATTAGAGTTAATGCCAGATTTGAGACATATTTGAGGAGTTGTACAATTGGGTACACACATCTCAAGAAAGAGACCTCAAATAGACTAGCTATTGCATGGAACACAAATGGATGGGTTCCAACCATGGTTGTCTATTATGACTTGACCTGTTATAGCCGGATCATAATAGATGGGCTATGGATGTTACCTACTAAGGAAAATTGGTTAGACTAGGTTTTCCCAAATTCAATAGAAGGGGTTATTTGAATGTCGATAAAATAATATAATATATGTATTTAATTAAAGACCTTATATTAAATGCATGTATATATACTAATTTCTGAATAATTTCTATCTTATATCTAGTTTGAACAATGAATCCAAACATAAATCTTTGCCCAATTCTTAACAATAAGTTGACAAGGATAAATTTGGACTATTGGTTTAAAGCTCTTAGAAAGGAGCGTGAGAAGAGTAATCTAGATTATGTTTTGGATAATCCTTAAACCAATCAATCCTGATGTTGAGGCTTCTATTTAACAGAAAGATGCATATCTTAAGCATAAGAAGGATGCTTTTGTGGTGTAACTCATGATGCTCGAGAAATTCATTCGCGTCAAGTTGCATTTTGTAAAATAGTAACGTGCCATCTAGTAGCTTCATTATCATCTCAAAAAGACTGAGCATATGCTTGAGCAGGACCTACATGGCCATCCACCTACCATAGTAGGCTTTGAAAGTTTCTTCGGGCCTTTTCTTCACGATCTCAAGATTTATGATTTTCATCTTCATTTGGATATTGAAGCCATACTACTCAATAAACTTTTCAAATAGGCATGGCCAATCATTTGCATTTTCATCGACGGGGTTATTAAACCACTCGTCAGCTGGAACATCCATTGTAGTGATGAACATCCGAGAAAGAATTTTTTCACTCAACTTTTTTACTCTCGTGACCATTTGAATTTTTCTAGTTCTCGAATAGCGATCATCCAGCAGTCATCTCATTTTACACCTTCAAACTTCTTGGGTTCAATCAATGAGATTAGAGCTAGATGGCTCATCATTCTACTAAGCTAACCTTGCATCATTATAGGATTATGAATATCATCAATAATGCTTTCAATAGGGTGATTATAATGAGTACTAATATCGCTTAGAAGATTCAAGTCATCAACAAGAATCTCCACACTAGGTTGTTGAGGATGAGCTTGATCTTTTTCATTGAAGTTGATTGAAAGATCGTCACCATTTTTAACTTCCTTAGTATTTGACTCTTGTGCTCAGTTGGGTAATGCAAAGAGTGGCATGTTGAGTTGATTTTCTCCATGGTTTACTTCTTCATCAACATCAGAGGGATGTCTACTTGCATTGTTAGTTTCATCGAAATTTACATGCATAGACTCCCCCAAAAGACCACTTCTCTTGAAATATAATCTATAAGCCCTACTGTTTGTTGCGTAACCCAAAGTGATACCTTCATCTGCCTTAGGTTTAAACTTTCCTACCTATTCCTTAGTATTTAAAGTAAAAGACCTACATCTGAGATGACCAATCTTAAGCTTGCACCCTTGCCAAAGCTCGCAAGGCGTTTTCTCCATAATTGAGCGAATTAAAACCCAATTAAGGATATAACAGGCTATGTTAACAGCTTCCCCCTGAAATTACTTCGATTTATTGTTATCACTCAACATGGACCTCACCATTTCAACTATAGTTTTGCTCTTCCTTTCTACAACCCCATTTTGTTGAAGTGTATAAGGAGCATACAAAATATGGTTTCTACCAAGTGTTGAACAGAATTCTTTGGAATGGAAGTTCTCAAATTTATGTCCATGATCACTTTGAATTCTTCTAATTTTAATTCCTAGTTCATTCATTATCTAATTACTTAGTTTGACAAAAAAACTCAAAGGTTTCATCTTTGCTACTGAGCAAGATTACCCAAGTGAATCTTGTGAACTCATCAACTACAACTAAGAAAAGCCTTTTTCCTCCCATGCTCATAAGTTGAACATGGATAAAAAGATACAAGTGTGTGAGCTCCAATGGTCTCTTTGTTACTACATTGCTAATTGATCTAAAATAGTTTCTGGCTTGCTTACCAAGTTGACATGCTGATCAAAGCCTATCTTTTTTGAAGCTGTTACTAGGTAAACCCACAACTAATTGTTTTTTTCTAGTTTTGAGAAAATGTTCATATATATATGACCCAACCTTCTATGCCAAAGCCACAAACTTTCCTCCTTAGATATAAGATAGACATTAATGGAGCCAGGGGATAAGTCAATCGTATAAACATTATTAACTCTAGGAGTATTGAGAATAGTTGAGTCAATCTTACAATCAATTTCTAAGTATCTTGCTAAGCCAAATATAACCTTCCTGAATTTCTCACAAAGATGGGCTATACTAAGTAAGTTGAACTTCAATCCTTTGACAAGAGAAACCTCTTTGATTGGAGGACTAACACCCATTGTGCCACTTCCAACAATCTTACCTTTTTGGTTATCTCAAAAGTAAACACTTCCATTTCTTTTACTCTTCAATGAGATGAACTGCTTCTTATCTTTAGTCATATGCCTTGAGAAACCATTATCTAAGTACCACATTCTAGTGTCATCAATGGATCTCAGCCTCACCTACAAATTACTTAAGTCTTTTTAGGTACCCCATGCCTTTGGGTTGGGTTCTCCCTTGTCAGAAATTCTTATGTTACTCTAGTATAACTCATCATAGTAACCATTTATATGTATGCTTAAAATGGTGCATGTCCAGGTTTTCCATAAAAACCGCACACTATTTTGGTTTAGCCTGGCTCGCTTTCCTCTTTGAAAAGGCTTTCATTTTCTTAGTAGAGTTATGAGTTTGATTACTCGGAGTAAGGCTATTGGCTAGAGGGGGAACCCGTACTTCTTTCAAAGTTGTTAATTCAACAGTCAACTCATATAATTCCTTAGTGAGCTTGTTATTATTACCATTATGATACTTAACTTTTTCTTGAAGAAAGTGCATATCAAGGGATAAAACAATAACAGTGTCTTCGAAATCCTCACATGTCCTCATTATCTCCTTAATGTTTTTCATGACTTATTGACCAGCTTCATAACATCAAAGAGTACCTAGGTGAATTCTTCAATAGATAAAGGAATTTCAAAGTGTACCTCAGCTAGGGCTTCTTTCCTTTATTTCTCTCAGCATTTTGATCAGCAAGGGAATTTTTGTCTTTTGCACCTGATGATAAGCTTTCATTAATCGCAATCAAGCAGAGATTGTAAAAATCTTGTGCTTCTTTACTAGATGATGAAGATTCATCAAAGTCGCTCCACGTAGTTGTGAAATTATCATTCTTCTTGCCAAACTTCTTCTTAAATCTGTCATTCATAGATTTTGGACAACTAGATTGAATGTGACCTTTCTCACCATAGCCAAAGCACTTTATGTCTTTGTTGTAGTCTTTCTTTGGTTTTAATTCCTTAGAATCCTTCTTGTTCTGAGTGAATTTCTTCTTGCTTGGAGATTTCTTCTTATATTTCCCATCCCTCTTCATGAAGCACATGAACTTTCTAGTTAACAACACCATTTGTTCGTCTGAATCATCTTGGTAACTTTCTTAAGATGTGTTAGATTTGAGAAAAATAGCTCTGCTCTCCTTTTCGTTTCCCTTACTTTTCTTCTAATCATCATCATATTTTCTTAGCAAAATCTCCTAAGTCAACAAGGTGCCTATTAGGTCATTATAGCTATAGGTCTTTAAATCATGAGCTTCTTCAATAGTGCTCTTCTTGGCATCCCACTCCTTGGTGAGACTTCTCAGAATTTTCTTTACCATTTCTTCTTTGGTGAAGTTCTTTGCCAATCTCATTAGCTCGTTGATGATGTTAACAAACTTGGTATTGATGCTTTAAATACCCTCACTGGCGCCCATTTGGAATAGCTCATATTCCCTAATCATCATGTTGATCTTGGTCTCCTTTACTTTATCAATCCCCTCATAGGTGACTTTAAGCTTCCTCCATATTTCATGTACAGTCTCGCTTCATGATATGAGGTTAAACTTAGACAATTCTAATGTATAATGTAAGTAGTTAATGGTTGTCGCATTCTCTTTGAGAAGCTTTAGGCCAACGTCATCATAATCTTCAAGATCAATAGGAACTCTCTTCCCATTCCTCACAACATTAGGAATGTGAGGGCCAAGCTCTATAGATAACCATGTTTGCATAAACTAAGACTATAAAATTTTTCACGCATTTTTTTCCAAAAAGAATAATGTTGGCCATTGAAGAGTGGAGATTTGGTTATAGACTTTCCTTCCTTAAGGAGTGTTATCTGCCCATGACCAAAAATATAAGATGGATTGTTATAAGCCATTGGATCTTTATACTCAAGACTATAAAATCTTATGTTGATCAACTGCATAAATGCCACTTGTTGATCCTTGACAACTTATGAAATCGATCAAAGGCGGGTGAATGCTGATTTTGTTAAATTTAGCTTGTAAAATTCTTTTCCAAGTTATTTTAATGTATGATGAGTATAAATATGTTGTGTGCAAATTGATGGAAGTAAATAACACAAATCACTCAACTTAGACTGACTTTGGTTTGGTCTCAATCTGTGCTATGTAAAATCTTACTTAGCTTGGATTGCTTTTTCAAGCAAGATAAAAACTGATTGAATAATCTAATATTGAGCGAAAGTTGAAAAAATATTAAGGGAAGGTTAAGGAAATATTACACTTGAGAATTATCCTGGTTAAACCCTTAGCCTACCTGTAGTCCTCGAATTCCTTTTCGAGCTTAAATCCGCTAGAGTTCAACTCCTTTAAGTAGGTGGAGAAGCCTTTGACAGCAGGTAGATGGACTATAATAAATACCTTCCAATCTAACTACCTCTCTTACAGTTTGATTACTCTTCTCAAACTGCAATCACTCAATATAGAATTTTGAATGCAAGAACAAGAACTCAACTCATGAATCATTAGTTCTTTTATAGTGAAAGACTTAGCTAATTATAAGTCTTATTAATTTCTCACTATTACAAATCAAATAGGAATGATTTTTTTTCTTTGAGATTCACTTGAGGGAATTTTGAAAGCTATGATATCTTGACAAAGTTTCAGCTCTTTTGAAATTCAGGTGATTCACCAAGTTGTAAACATCTGCTTCAATATCTATTTATAGTTTTAGATTCCTAAAAGTAGTCACTGTAATTTATCATCTTGACTTGAGCTCCAAAATCTCTTCTCTTAAGTACTTCAACTTCTTCATATTTGAGGTAGATTTAAAGAATTTAGAGATAGCGATTTTTTCCTTTAAGGTGCGATATTAATCTGTTGATTAATTTCTCTTCAAGTGTTGATTCCTCATAGAGAGAGTGCGAGATGTAACTGGAGATTTGTGATTGACTCTCTTTCTGACGTTGTAGTGGCGCGGCTATGCTAGAAAAACGACTCTTGTTAGTTAATACCTTTTGGTATGGGACTTTAGTGACTGCATGCCAACATTCGTACTGACACCTTTTAACGGTTTGGACCACTTGAATATTCCTTTTATTTTCATCATTAAATCTTTTTGGAAACCTGAAACACATCAAACTAGATTATTTTATTTTCACATAACATATTAAAGGTAACAATGTTATATTACTCAACATCGCATGAATTAACTCAGCTTGCGTTGAGACATTTAATTAAACTTTTAAACCTAAGTTGTTTTGCCACTAATACTTAGCTCAGCACCGCAACCCTAAGCCTTAACTCAACTAAGTCTACGCCAAGCTGAGTTGTTTATCACAAAACAAACTCAAGCTGACTACTACATTAAGAGTATACTTAGTTAGTAATTAATTTCATTATCCTAATTAGTTTGTTATTTCAAAAACCAAGTATTGTGAAGTACCACTAAGCAGGTTCAACAAAAATAAAACAAAGACAAATTACTAAGCCAAATTATCTAAACACTAATACTCTATTAGTGAACAAGAATTTATATTCCTGAAAATAATTTTTTTGTATGTTTGAAATACGAAAAAAGAACAGTGCATAATTCAATTTTTTCCTTGAATTTGACAATTTTTGCAAAAGTTAAGTTCAGATGAACAAAAAATCAGGAAAATAACATCTTCAAAATATCAAACAAAATAATTTCAAATGTACACATGGCATTCATAAGAAAAAGTGGTGCACTTTTATCAACTTCAAGAGCTAATAAATAAATAGAAGTTTATGATAGCAATTGAAATAAAAGGTTTCAAAGATAAGGGACATGCATATAATAAAGAGGAAAAATGCTAAACGAATCAAGAACCCTTTGAATTGGATCCACACAAAATTTCCTTTCCAGACAATTAATTAAGTAATTGTCATCGAAAACATAAACGCGAATGTGAAATTACTAGTTAAAATTTTCTCGAATTCGAATAGGATCTTTTCAAGAACCGTTGATAGGATTTAAAACAATATATACACCAAATAAAAACTTACTTGATAAGTTTCTTTAAGAGATGGATGCCATAAAAGCTCTCAACTGGAAGCTCTCCAATCTCACATACACAAACTCTTATCGAATCGGGACTGGTGCTAGTCAAATGGACGAAGAACGATAAAAGAAAACTCGAAGAACCCAATTTATTGTGGCTGCCATGTTTCTCTATTAGGAGTTAGGGCTTATTTTATTTTGTCTATTTATAGTCTAATTAGTAAATTAGGTTTAGATTTTAATTTAATTATGAATTTGACCTAATTAATTTTTATGTTTAATAATCAAACCACATACTTTAATTCCTTAAACGAATTTAATTGTCAACTTTCATATTTTACAAATTAACCCATAGATTGCAATTTAATCAAATAAATTGTCATACTACAAATTAATTTAATTAACTAAATTTAGTCAGTTAATAATTTTAGTATGCAATACTTTATGATTATATTTGTTGAATTAAATTATTTGACATATAAATTTATTTAATTGTCAATTAAATAAGTATAATATGTAAACACAATTTAATCAACTTAATTTAACTTAATGAATAATATAAAATAAATTATACTATACCATTAATTAAATTAATATCTTGGAGTTGTATAGATTATTCAATTACATTGACTTGACATGTCAATTAATTAATAATCAATTCTTCATCAATTCTTGTAATATAGCATGTACAAGGAATCCCAGATCAGTTGTTCTAAGCGCACGATCCTTTGGGTCTATTCATATATTGGCAATGGGATTCACCCATAGACTGTAAGCAGATTCTAGCAAACCATTACAGCCTCCCATTGGGATAAAGTACAGCCATTTAT
Source organism: Euphorbia schlechtendalii (assembly GCA_949673415.1). NCBI lineage: Eukaryota > Viridiplantae > Streptophyta > Magnoliopsida > Malpighiales > Euphorbiaceae > Euphorbia > Euphorbia schlechtendalii. The sequence continues at coordinate 29,432 of CATIWQ010027286.1, forward strand.
CAAAGATATTGAACTCAGTAGTTATCTCACAATGTCCTTTGCCAGCTAACATCCATATGATAATCAAGAGGCATGGTTAAAGTCACCTCTTATGCAATTCGTCATATTTCTTGATTTAGAATAAGATAATAAAATAAGTCAATGACTTATTGGATGTCCTTATCACTTTTATTCATCACGTGGCTAGTGATTCATTTCAATTTATCAAATTGAATGGTAATCCTATCACTTCAACACTACTACTTATGTGGTCATGAAATATACCGAGCATTCTCGTACTTATAATCCAATATTTAAGCACCCGTTAGTAATATACTACAACATACTCAATTCGACATTAGTAATAAGTTAAAATCAATTTCGAGGATAATTGATACCTACTCAGTAAATTGTCTATGACATATAACCATGTGCCTTTGCTGTGTGGATCGATCCAGCCCCATGTTTCCAACATGTGCCCATGTTCATGATCTACTTTACCAAGGGACATAGCAACTACATTGTTATAGATCATGCAACATACATTTCTTTCATGTTATTCATTCTCATGATTAAAACAAGCTTGTGACATTTATGATTGTCAATCAATGGATACTCTACTCATATTATAGAACATGGTATAAATGTAGCAGATTATTACCTTTATAATGTGACACTGCATGAACCAATGCCTTTAGAACTAGGGCATATCAGTAATTGCAATCTCCTAATTGAACTAGTTCATAGTAGGCATTTCACTAATCTTTGTAGATCCGACCTAACCTTAAGCTTCATCCATGATGGACTTTTGGTTAGACAATCAACGACATTGTTCCTACGTTAACCCCATGTAATGACATGTCATATGATATAATGAATACATGTTCAAAATTAGTAATCGGGTCTCTTTAGCTTGTTCATTAGCCCTTGTTTTTTCGTAAAAAACATCAAGTATGTCTAGGATCCATCCATCCTAACTTACTTATGAGCTTCCTAATCCAAACACCTCCCATTATAGCACGATACGCTACTATGTGCTTAGTTTCTATTGCAAAATTAACAAATATAGTATATAGAGCTCTCAGCTCATATTATAACTTATAGCAATCTTAACAAAACTATAGTACATATAGTCTTTAGGTATAAACCAATTGGATCAAATCTAACTTTACAGATTTCTATCCTAAAGGTCATTCTCATGGGTTCGATCTAACAACGTAGATCTAAATCTCGAAAGAACATCACGATTTTGCCTAAAGCTTGCATCAAAGTATTCACTTAAACTTAAGTGAACTACTTCCAATTAACCCAATCATATTTATACTATCTCAATACAATGTTTGGAAACATGACCACATTTCTGATTAACATCACATACACACATTGTCCATAAAAGCATCATTGAATGACTACTTAAAAATTCCTAATGTATTCTATCACCTTAACACCTAAAGGTGAGATAATCTAGTTATCAACTAAATTATTGTCCATAGGTTGCATTTCAACTTTATTGAATTTTACACTATTAAGCCAATTAAGGATTTTCAATAGCCTTCCAACGGGTTCAAAGCCTCTTACTCATGCTATATGATAAGAGTCATTGGTAATCTTGAGAAAGCGTGTCCCTCAAGTTTGTAAGTGAATCATCATGCCTTTTCAGGTCAATTGTGACTTTACAACTTATGCTTTGAGTGTATGAAGTTTCAATGAAAAATCTGACTTGTCCTTTCTGGAATTTGTGCACCTTGAACTTGTTAGTTCAATCGTGCTCCCACTACTTTTCTTAAAGATTGACATCTCTTAGAAAATACCCTTGCAAGCCTCAAACATAATGTTTAGGCAAGGTCGTAGGTGCAATACCCTTTGAGTTTCCTATGGGTAGTTCACAAATAGGCTTAAATTGATTTTTGCCAATTTAACATCAATATTATAACATGGATTATTAATCTTATGTCAATAATGTGATTCAGATTTCACTTTTCAAAATTAACTGAAAGACTCATTAGGCTTTAACCTATCCATACTTCATATGGTGCTCTTTCAATAGCCTTAGTCAGAGTGTGATGCATTTAACTAGTACTCAATAATTATGTCATTAGTTCGGGCTTCAAGAGATCAAAATGAATTATTTTGAGTATACCATGTCTAGATAACATTGTGCCTCCCTTTGAACACTCCATCACAATTGTGTGCTCTAGGAGGATTAAGCTGTGAGTCTATTTCACATTCTCTCAAAATTATTTAGACTAGGTTTTAATATACTTGGTTTCATGGTTAAACCAAAAGCCTTAATATTATAACTTATTAATTTCTCTATTTTATTCTCAGAGTCCTTGACTCAAGGTTCATGGATCTAATCTCATTAGCCACGCTAAATAAAATTCATCCCCGAGAGTAACCGAGAAATCTGCCTATTTCCATCTATCATGCTTTTGGACTTATATACACTTTCACTGTGTTTTGGGTCCATCATGCTAGTTGCTCATTCAACAACTTCGTGAAAAAGCATATACATCTAAGACCCTACGCATGCTCCCACTACATCTCAGGCTTACTAGGATATTGCCACTTCTACAAGTTTTTTGAATAGCTTTTGCGTTATTTCACCAAGTATACAAAGAACTCACATGGTCGATGATTATCAATCAAGTGATCCTAAGCTTTATCGGTAGATAGCTTAGTCATGTGCTTCTCGTTAACTTGTTTAAATAACTTTTGGATATAGACTAGATCAAGCATCTCATGCTTATCCATTTTGTTTTTATGTTATAGATCAAATTCATTTTGATAAACTCAAGAATGAACTATTCCAAACTTTTAAATTTAGGAATAACAATTCTCAGATATTTCAGTTCTATTCATTATAAATGAAAAGCTTGATATCTAAAAACATCCTTGACTGAAAGAGAAATAAAGTTCACGCTGTAAGTGAGTACAAAATTTCATCCTTTCAAAATCAAAATTATTTATCAGTTATCCTAAAGTGACATTCTTTAATCTTAATGACCATTACAAGAACACCATTTATTATTTATGAATTCATCTCTTAGGATCCCAACCATCTCTCATCTTAAGATCATGTGCATTATCGATGTTAGAACACATCAAATAGCTATTACTTCAGATGTTGAAGAGAGACAATTACATCTATATTATAAATACCTTTATGAAGAACATTTAATGCTCTTAATGAAATCTCCCAAAATATTTGAGGACATGTTCTTATATTGTTTTCAAGATACTAGTATTTGATATCGATGTCCTTTGGACGTAGTATAGATTTAACTTTCGTTTAGTCATGAGACCCTTGACTCAATGTCTCATTCAATGCTCTTATGTTAAACGTTCATGAAACATCAACTCTGGCTTAGTCCCATTAACCAAACTCTTGGCTAGCTAAAGAAACTATTATAGCTTACTGCAGTCATACTCATCTATGGCATGTGGGCCATAATGAATCGGTTATAAGATTCAAGCAGAATGGTCAAGATAGTTTTAACTATTAAGTCTCATACTAATACACTAATATGAACCAAACTCTCAGTGAGTTTCTCCATATTCTATACATCAGTATTCATAGAGATTATAGTATCCACCTTATATGATTGAAATGCCTTAGTGATCAAGAATCTGTCTTGATAAAGTTGCTCATGAAATGTCTCATTAAGAGACTTTACCATAGCATAGGCTTGTATCTCCTCTAACTATTTGCACAATTTAGGAACCATTATAGCCAACACAAGATGTTTCACATCCATCCTTTACATTTTTGGATTTACGTACCACCCAACTTGGGCCGATATAATATCTCTTCCAGTGAACAATTGGCATATCTACCAAATTTCTTTTATTCATGTCTCAAAACAAATCTTGAGCTCAATCAAAGAAGTACTGCCTAGATAGCCAGTTCATTTCAAGAATATATCGTATATTGAATGATGGTTGTTAGTGTTGCTAAAATTAGTTTGTTATTCTACACAGAATGATCTATACAAGGTTGAAAATAAAGGTCTTTAAAGCCATTGAACAGATTAATCCTAATTAATTTATGTTGATGATTTTATTGGCTTTCTCCAAGATCCACAACCCTTCAATAATGAGCTGGACTAAGCCCAAACATAGAACCCATTATTGAATATCTGGTAGGATAGACTATCCAATCCTTTTCTCAAAAGGGCTATTGGTTGATGGACATATTGGTGCTTTACCCATCTGTATTGATGGGCCTAACTGAATTAGAAAAAAAACTCGTTGAGTCAAATCGCTATTCCACATGTTAGCCATACTAAGTATCCTAACCCTCCACGATCCACTGAGAACACAATGTGCCCTACTGAGCATGTTACACATTGTGCTACAATATATGACAGAGGTGTGAATCCGTGAAACACTTTTAAGCGACTCAATATTTAATGGATTATTTAAGTATATATTATGTATCCAAATTCTATATATAAAATGAGGTTTACTATCCAAAATCACGATTTAGAATTTTTTGTGGGTATTAGCAAATATTAAATATTTAAATCAAATCATAATTGGACCAATAAAATTCTCAAATATGAATTTTAACATAGTAACCGTCATACTTATATATACAAATATGATGCATTGATCATGACAATCATGATTACATCTATTATATTTAGCAGAGATACATGGTGAAATCGCTAAATTTTGACAATTGTGACTTAAAGCCCATTAATGCCCTTAATGGTCAATGACCATTTTTGCAAAATATACAATTTTGCTCCCACTTAAATTAAGGTGTCACTATTACAAAATTAAGTATCCTAACTATAACCGGTATCACGGTTTATTTGGGCTAATTTCACTTTTAGAATATTTAATTTAATTAAATATTGATGCCACAAGTTAAAACTTTACCTTTTATTCTAATTAATTAAAATTTACGATTTTAAAATATTAGAATTTATGACAATTAACAAAATAACGAAAATATTATTTTGATACAATTCGGTTCAGCCGTTTTAAACTCTTAAAATAGATTTTGGATAATTTTAAACAATTAGAATTTATTTTCAAATTAAATAAATTACACGTTGATTTTATTAAAAAATTTGCTTTAAACTATTGACCACGGATAAATTTAAAATTGTAATTAATTTTAAAATACGATCCGGTTCAATTGTTTTAACAAAATAAATTAAAAATCAATATTATTTTATAACTCCCTAAATCTGCGAGCCTGCAAAAACTGATCCACTACCCTGACAGAGAGGTGGTGTCGCGCCAAAGCAAACATCACGAAACAAGCCAACAGTGACGTGAATTAGGAATAATTCACACCACTGTTCACAACCTTTTTTTGTTACTTTTTATATATTATTTTATTTATTTATGTATTTATATTATAAACAAATAAAAATCCTAATAAACATAAACAACACTCAAGAACATATCCACCAAGATCAAATTATATAATTTGGAAAAAATATCAAAACCCCTAATCAATGATTTGAAACCTTTTCTACCGAATAGAAAACTTTCACAAATCAAGAACCTTAATCTTTTGACTAAATTCAAAATCGATTAATTACAACAATCAATTTATGTCAATTAATCAACTTGAATAAAAACTCAAAAATAATTCCAAAATTTTTTCCATCGGAATGGAAAATCCATAGGAATTAAAAATCCTAAGCAATCCATGTTTCGAACACATAATCGCAAAGGTGAAATTACTGGCTAAAATTTTCTCGAATTCAAATAAGATCTTCTCAAGAACCATTCATAGGATTTAAAACAATATATAAACCAAATAAAAACTTGCTTGATAAGTCTCCTTAAGAGACGAATGTCATAAAAGCTCTCAAGTGGAAGCTCTCCAATCTCACAAGCACGAACTCTTATCGAATCGGGACCGGTGCTAGCCAAATGGACGAAGAACGATGAGAGAAAACTCCAAGAACCCAAATTACTGTGGCTATCATGTTTTTCTATTAAGAGTTAGGGCTTATTTTATTTTGTCTACTTATAGTCTAATTAGTCAATTAGGTTTAGGTTTCAATTTAATTATGAATTTGACCACATAGTTTAATTCCTAAAACAAATTTAATTGTCAACTTTCATATTTTACAAATTAACCCATAAACAAAATAAAGATTACAATTTAATCAAATAAATTGTCATACTACAAATTAATTTAATTAACAAAATTTAATCAATTAATAATTTTTAGTATGCAATACTTTATGATTAAATTTATTCAATTAAATTATTTGACATAAAAATTTATTTAATTGTCAATATAATATGTAAACACAATTTAATCAACCTAATTTAACTTGATGAATAATATAAAATAAATTATACTTTACCATTAACTAAATTAATTTCTTGGAGTTATATAAATTATTCAATTACATTGACTTGACATGTCAATTAATTAATAATCAATTATTCATCAAGTATTGTAACATTGCATGTATAAGGAATCTCGGATCAGTAGTTTTAAGTATACGATTCTTTGGGTTTGTCCATATGTTGGCAATGGGATTCACCAATAGTCTATAAGCGGATTCTAACAAACCATTACAGCCCCCCATTGGGACAAAGTACAGCCTTTTATTAAAGATGCTGAAGTTAGTAGTTATCTCACAATGTCCTTTGCTAGCTGACATCAATATGATGAACAAGAGGCATGGTTAAAGTCACCCATTATGCACTTCATCGTATTTCTTGATCTAGAAAAAAATGATAAAATAAGTCAATGACTTATTGGATATCCTTATCACTTTTATTCATCAAGTAGCCAGTGATTCATTTCTATTTATCAAATCGAATGGTAATCCTATCACTTCAACACTACTACTAATGTGGTCATCAAATATACCAAGCATACCTGTACTTGTAATCCAATATTTAAGGAACCTTTAGTAATATACAACAACATACTCAATTCCACATCAGTAATATTGAAATCAAGTCCAAGGACAATTGAAACCTACTCAGCAAATTGTCTATGACATATAACCATGTGACTTTGCTATGTAGATCGATCCAACATCATGTTTCCAACATTTGCCCATGTTCATGATCTACTTTACCAAGTGACATAACAACTACATTGTTATAGATCATCCAACGTACAAATCTTTCATTTTATTCATTCCCAAGATTAAAAAAAACTTGGAACATTTATGATTATCAATCAATAGATACTCTACTCATATTATAGCATAAGGTATAAATGTAATAGATTATTGCCTTTATAATGTGACACTGCATGAACCAATGCCTTTAGAACTAGGGTACATCAACAATTTCAACAGTGTACTAATTATCTAATGGAAAAAAAGAAAAAGAATATCTCTTCTAAGGTCTCGTTACCCTTAGGTAGTTATCTTCTTTGTTGGCCTGATGGTCGTTGTTCTCCCACCACCTCCCGTGGAGGCTTCCAGTGCCAAATCCTCTTCTCCTCCACTAGTTGATGATAGTATTTTTTTTTAATTATTGGTTCAATTCCAAATCCATGTGCGAAACAATATGTTTCTTCGGTTTCTTTTAAGCTAAACCCATCGTTTGCAATAGTGATTTTCTAAGGTAGATGCATTGCAAACCCCTTTGTCAAACGAACATAGTCACATCTTTGATGTTAGAGGCGGCTGCAAAGCAATCAAGGTCCATTAAAAAAATCTATGACGAATGTGTTACCTCTTGCAATTTTTCTGTGGTTGGCTATTTAAGCCTTGCGAAGGGCAATTTTCCTTGGAAGCATGCCGAATTGAATTAAATATTAACAAAGATTTGGGATCTCAAGTTTGATTGGAGGATGGTTTCGATGGGCATACGGTATTATCATTTAATTATACCTTCACAATCAGCGATTAAAATTGTGTGGAATCGAGGAAACTTTAATGCAACTAGAAATCTTAAGTCTTTCAGCTTGGAAACTCAGCTTTGATATATCAAATTACAAGCAAAGAAATTCTCAAGTACAGGGTACGTATGCATAATCTTCCTTGGGAAATTTAGGACCTTAGGATTTAACAAATATTACTAGTGGGATTGTTATCCCACTTCGATTTGATAAAAATACAATTGATGGTGAATGCGGGTATTATACTAGAGTTTTGGTGGATCTTGATTTATCACATGACCTGAAGAATTAGATTCGGTTAGATACAGATAAAGAGAAGATTTGGGTCTCTCTGGAATACAAAAATATCCCAAACTTGTGCTTTGCATGCCATTCGATAGGGAACTTAGTAGTGAATTGTAGTAAAGGTAGTGCCTAAGCTCCTGGTTCGACGAAGTTTTATGATGAAAGTAAACCACAGGCTCATGGTCCCTCACAAAAATCAAAAGTTGGCAAGTCTTGTCAGTAGAATCAGGAGAAATCTCCAAAACAAAGGCCTTCTAAACACCTCTCAATGCCTGAGCTTGGGAGCTGCAATGAAAAGGGCACCATTTATGAACTTGTGGGTAGCGTACTTGCTGCATTTCTAAAAAATAAAGACGTGGTTAAGGCTTGTTAAGAAAAATGCATTCCCGCAACGAATAATTAAACATTTCCTTTTATTAATCAAGATAATCAAGAAAGGGTTGAAGAAAGATGGGATGATCTATGTGAATCTTCTTAGGATAGGCATCAGGGGTAGCTACTAAATCACCTAGCTCTCTTCACACGAAGTAAATAAAGATAATAGAGTTTGGACGAAAGGAAAAACAACTTGCTACTAGTTGCGTACATGAGTTTCATGTCTCTAATCCTGAAGGGATTTAATATAGAGGTGCGCCTTTTCCAAGGCAAAATTTCAAGTCCCATTATAGCTATAGATAGCTCAGGATCAAGAACTTCACAAACCGGTAGCGGCTCTTTGTGGAGCGAGACTACTCTTACCTTAAAGGACAATCATAGTTATTACAATTGCGAGGATGATTTATTCCCACGACCTGGTCGCAATTAGAATAACCATAGTACTTATTTCAACACGCAACGTGATGCGCAATGGGTAGCTCACCAAACTCGTAAGAATAAGACGTAACCCTTCTAAAGACTTTTTGTTATAGTTGATACTTTTCTTTTCCTTTTCTTTTAATTTTATTTTCTTTATTGCTTTACTTTCTTTTTTTAATAATTAGGTTAGAAATTTTGGTGCTTAAACTTTGTAAAAACGAACCTTTTAATTTAACAATTTATGTCAAATGTCATCATGAACTTTTTAAAGTTTCACCTAGAGCAAGTCCAACCGTTTTCCTAATTTTTCATTCATCATTTTAGATTCTAATAAAGTAATAATATTTTATTTTTATTATTATTATTATATTAATTTCCTTACATAAAATCTATTCCCAATAACAAAAAAAGTATTAAACATATTAAAATAAATCAAAACTAAAAAATATATTATTATAATAATCATTCTCCATTTTGGGGTTCCTCATATATAGAGAACTCTATTTTAGGGATAGACTATATGGGAAATGGTAAATGGTTGGACTTAAACATTCCACATATTCATTCCTCATTTTGGGGAATTCTCCAAAATGGAAAGCCATTGGAGTTGGCTTTAGCCACCTAAACTTAATAAAAGTATGTCAATTTATGCCCCTTTAATATCATGTGTCATATTATGATTGATTTGACTTTTCAAAAACATCATTTTTTTTTATTTATTATCTCTCTGGTCAGACATGTGACGTTGAGAAACACAACTTGATACTCTATTACTAAATTTACTAACTTAAAGGAACTAAATGAAAGTTTAGAAAATTTAAAATGATATCAAACATAAATTACCAAAGTCCTTGCTCTGGAAAACTTGACCAAGGAACAATAAAGACGCTCGTATGTGCACATGGAACATAAAACAGCTATTTTTATCCATTAGTAAAAAATAGTATATGTGCATGGGAAACTGTAGGACGTCAGAATGAATATTATAATTAGTATATAAAATTAAATATATTGTATTAATCTAAAACTATATTATAAAAGAAAGATACTCTCTCAATCTACTAAATATTGTCATTTTAGATGGATTTCATTATCTCTTTTTATTATCATTTTGTATTTTCAAGATTTTTTTTTTCAAGCTTTCCATTCCTACCTCTATTAATTTGATCAACTTTCAAGATAATTATATTCTAATCTTCAATAAAAAGAGAGAATTATAGGTCAAATTGTTTTTATTGAATAAATTAATAATTTTGAAAATTGAATATGATATTTATGAAAATGTTTTAGTTATTATCTTAAAAAAAAGGAAGTTAGCATGGAGAGGTTAACTCCAACAGGTAGCCTGTGAAGTCAACTCCTAACAGTACCTTATCATTGTCGTTTTGTTACATGATTTGTATTAAAATTGCATGAGAATACGTGAAAACCCTATTAATACGGATCCACCAGAATGAATGAGCATGTCTGTCGTTTTTTACAACTTGTCTTTTCATCCTTATTGTTATTTAATTTACACTTACCCTTACCAATTTAATACCATGATTCCATTATTTTCAATTTTTTTATTGGTAAAAATATGTTTTATGATTTCATTTATTTAAAAAATATGTTTAGTGAAATTTTTTGTTAAAACATGTTGTGTGATTCATAATTGTTAGTGAAATTTTTTTTAATAATTGATTATGACATAAAATGAGTAATTTTATCAATTTTGAATTGAATTTTAGAAGTTTAGTTAATAAAAATATATTACGCATTAATAACAAAATTTAAATTTTTTTGAAAAGCACAAATATTTTCTAATTTAAATGTGACGACAACTTAAAAAATCATAATAAAATGAAGACTTTTTGAAAATTGCTTAAATTTTGATGTATAATTTTTAAATAATATGGTTAAATTATAGGAATGTTAAATTGATTGAAATACTTTCTCTAACACTAGTTTTTAATGAAAAAAAATATTTTTTTCACTTTTTGCTAAAGGTTACAAATTAAATAGCATGTTTTTGAAAAAGAAATTTACAATGCATGTTTTTGAAAATGAATGAAAAACATGCAATGTTTTTTTAAGTTTACCCATTTTATTATTATCGCAAAATATCCCGTTTGTATGAACTTGTCACTGATTATCTATTGTTTCACAAATTTTTTAATAGTTTATACAATTTTGTTCCTTACATATGATGTGACATGAAGAAGTAAAAACAAGTGATTATTTTGAATGTAAGAAGGGTCGAATCCAGGTTCGAAAATGAAGGGGATCCAAATTAATATGCAGAAATTTGTTTTAAAAAAGTGGTTTCATATTATAAACTAATCTAAAGTCTTTTATTAGTGCAATTTTGAGGGTTTATTTATTTAATTATTAAATGTTTGATTTTTTTGGTAATGTTAAAGTATTAAAACAAATATAAAATACAATTCATTTTTTTAAAAAGTAATTTGCTTAAGTCATGTTAATGTACATATATTTAGAATTATTTGTAAGAAAATGTTTCAATATATGGTAATTAGCTTGGTTTGTAATGATATTATTTATGACTAAGACATTAGAAATTTCAAGTAGCAAAATATTGTAATAAATACATATAAAATAATTCATGTTAATGTAATGTAGTGATGAAATATAACAAATCTTTTGTAAAAGTTTAATGGTGATTTGCTAAGTAGTTTGATTGGTTGGGCAATTGGGCTTATAGGTAACAAGTCTTAGTTTCGAGCTCTAACAGATGTAATAAAAAAAATTTAAGAATCGTAAAACGTTTCAGGTAAAAAAATACTAATTGAAATGGTAAGCACTAGGTTTCGAACTCCAATAGCTCAAGGGGGGTGGTTTGAGGCGCCTCAACCATCTCTCCAAGGTCCCCACCACTTTTTCTTCTCGTAGATTTCACCTATTATGTATTACATATCAAATTACTTTTTCAAAAATTATTTTTCTATCTTTATTAAATTTGTGGTTCGATGTCCTTGTCGGCTAGTTGCCATCCCTCAGCATTTTCTACCTTCCACCATTTCACTCAAAATAAATTCCAATTTTTGAGCTGTGGTGATGCATGTACATCACGTCTCCATTTATCTAATTTACTTGAACTAAAGAGGTAAACCAATTGTTGGAAATACTCAGTCCGGCCGTGAACGAGTCAGTCGGATCTAAGGATCCGATCGAATTAGGTTAATTGAACTAATTGAAGTATTAATATGTTAAAGGGCTTGATTGCAATATTAATCTTAAAACCAACAGTGTATCTTACAACCCCACTTTGGCAAAAGTGCACTATATTTCCACCCGCGAGTCTCCTTACTTTAGCAAAAATGCACTAGTTTATATTCGAAATATCATGTATCAATTTCTGATTAGAGAGAAAAAAATTATATGAATTATAGTTCTAAAGAATCAAATCGACTGGAAGCTGACATGTGACAATCATACAACAATATGATTGTATTTTTTCCAACTTCAAAGACTAAATGGGAACAAGTAAAAACTCAGGATAGTCAACAAATCAGGCGACTAAATATATTTTGTCATTATTTTATGCATGCCCAGTTTTTTTTTGAAAAACCCCCGGGGGACTGATGTGTTCCCCCAATGAGAAAAAGATTGGAATAGGTGAAAATTTCGGGGCGTATGTCCCAACTAGATTGATGCATACGCTTGCCTACAAAACACTTATTCCTCTTTTATAGATAAAATAAAACCATCAGTTACAAGAGAGTAAAAAGCCCGGGTTTACAAAAAGGTCTGACTCCGAGCTACCCATACTACGCTTGTTACATTTAAAATAAAACCAGCACAAATGTAAACAATAGTCCACATGGTCTAAGGTAGGATGGGTTCCTTCAAAGACGAGTTTATTCCTAGATGTCCAAATGGTCAAGCAATGGCAATCCAAAAATGAAGTACCGAATTCCCTAGCAGGACCCGGTTGGAAGAACGCACGCCATTGCAAAAGAAAAGCTTCGTTGTTGCATGATAGGGGGCAGCAGAAGCCGAACCACTTCATGGCAGCTTGCCAAACACGACGACTTCGATCACATAGCAGCAGCGCATGGTCCAAAGATTCGGGGTAATTGCAAAATGGGCAGCCGTCATTCTTGATAAAGTTGCAGCCTCTATGAAATAGGAAAGATTTAGTGGGCAGCCGTCCATGTATAACTAACCAACCAAAGAAGCGCAACTTGGGCGGGAGATAACTATTCCAAATTAATGAAAAATCAGAACACGGAACGGGCCAACGAGATGGGAGATAATAGTTACTGCAGAAGCTTGCAGCTGTGTAGCTGCCATTATTTTCATGCGCCCAAATAAACCGGTCAGCATCGGAATCAAATGTGAGCTAGAATTCATTGCCAAATGGAACAGAATTGTTGTTACATATATTAGGACAGACCATCGTAATCCAATTGCAGAGTTCAGTACACCTGTTTTGCATGTTCAGCCGCAGCCTCCTTTTCCAGAAGGGATGACAGAATCTGTTGGATCCGAAAATAGCTACACATCCATCACGAATAGCGTAAGATTTCTGATTACATAATGTCTAAAGGTCTGGGAATAGCAGCTGGAGACTTTGATAACCCGTCCAATTATCAACCGAGAAAGAAGATCGCATCCCGCTGCCAATTCTAACCCGACAATTCGAAGTAAAAAATTCCCAAAACAATCTATTGCTGAAGCAGCAGCGAACCACGTCGGACCAAATAGGAGATAGCTTGGAAGTATCTGAGGTAAAAACATCGTTCCAACAACGAAAACCATTCCGAACAACACAGTAAATGAAACACAAGGAATTCTGACTTGCTGATCTTAATTTCCAAAGCCACTTGAGCATCAGGCTATAGTTAATCAATCTGAAATCCCGAATGTAAAGACCCGCGAGTGAAAATGGTAAGTTAACCGTGTTCCAGCTTATTTTACAGATCTCATTTACGTTCCCATCACCACGCCTAAGGAAATTCCTCATCAAACTAGTCAATTTAGTTTCAACCGAACTGGGTAATTTGTAAATGGAAAGCAAATAAATCAGAATGGAGGAAAGAACCGATTTAATTAAAACCATTCTACCCGTGTAAGAAAGACAATTCCCTTTCCAATTTGGTAATCTACTCGTGAATTTGCCAATTAGCGGATCCCATAATGATGCCGGAAGTCGCTTAAATGAGAGCGGCGAACCCAGGTACTTGATTGGAAACTGTTCAACACGACAGCCCAATTGAGAAGCAAAGCCGCAAAGGCTGTTGTGATCCCCATGAATACCCAGAAGCGAGCTCTTCCGAAAATTAATTCTGAGCCTAGAAACTAATTCAAAACATCTCAAGATGCGTATAAAAGCGGAAACCACTAATTCATTCACCTGAAGGAAGCAAATAGTATCATCTGCAAACTGCAGTAAAGAGATATCTGCAAGGTTATCCTCCAAACGGAAACCCGAAATTAGGCCTTCATGAATACTATCCTCGAATAACTACTTCAAGCCTTCCACTGCTAGGACAAAAATGAAGGGCGATAAGGAATCACCTTGCTTAACACCTTTCTGTAGACGTATGGGTTCGCTCGGGGAGCCATTAGTAAGAATCGAAGTCGTGGAATTTTTCTGACAATTCGAGAGCCAAGAAATCCATTTCCTATTAAAGCCCATTACCAAAAGCACCACATCTATATAAGGCCAAGAGATACTATCAAACGCCTTATGGAAGTCAAGTTTGAGGATAAGAGATACTATCAAACGCCTTATAGAAGTCAAGTTTGAGGACAAGGCAAGACCGTCGTTGCTTGTGAAAAGCGCTAACCACTTTCGAGGTAAGAAAGCAAACTGATTTTCAGAAATCAGTCCAGGTAAGATCGGTTGAAGATGGCGGGAGAGTATCTTTGCCAAG